>MJUT01057035.1:70310-84019 GCA_002080005.1 Gigantidas platifrons
AAAAAAAACCAAGCAGTTCAGGTTCAGGGTTTTCTTTTGTGGATCCTAAGGTATTGTTCTCTTGAATAAGAAAACACGGAGATAGTGTGTTGTGCACATACTTAGGTTGCTACCTCATGCGTGGCAGCCCTAGTTCACCTTTCTTTTCCTTTCATCTCGTTCAAACCTCTTTTGGTTTGTTGTTATCCATTTCTTACATATGAGAGGAACATGGGTGAACTTGAAATATTACACTATTCACAATACAAAGGTATTTATAATAAATACAAGGTCATCGATGCTACATTTGTACATGTACATTTATGAAAACTCCTCATCTTATTTCAAGAAATACATTTGTAGGATAAACTACAGGTTCACAAATATATATAGATTCTCCTTAAAAATTTTAACCACGAGCCGAGAGTGGAGAAATATCGTAACCCACATGGGCAACTGAAGGAGAATTTGTTTCTCCCATTATTTAACACGAACTTTATTTCAAAAGCGAGTCAAACGAGTCAAATGCGGGGAAAGGCACGAGACACTTTAATCCTCTAGAGGATTACAGATTTTTCCACCACTGGTTCAGCGGGGTTAAAATGACGTCATAATGGGAGAAGTATGTTTATTCATGTACATTTACAATCATTTAAAATGATATCACAGTAACCTCCCCTTTTTATCTTAAGAGTTTTTCAAATAGTTGAATATCTTAAATGTACAATAAACTAGCTAGTCAACAGTCAACACAAAAGTGAACATAATATACATTTGTACATGTACTTGTATTCGTTTCAGAGTTTTCATGGTCATATGGAAGTTGGATTAACAACTACCTGTGCAATCAGTGCCTATCCCCACTAAAGTTGTGAGTTCGAATCCCACTCATTGCGAGGTGTACTTAATATAACATTACAATGTATGTGATAAAGTTTGTCAGTGACTTACAGCAGGTCGGTGGTTTTCTCCAGTACTACGTATGATTTCCTCCACCAATAAAACTGACTGCCACGATATAACTCAAATATTGTTGAAAGTGGCACTAAACACCATAACCCTAACCCTTGTACTAGTTTCTTTTAGAAAATGAAGTCAATTACAGGAGTATTAGGCAATTAAAGAATATCAAAATAATTTTTCAGCCCTGGCCATGGGACTTTAAAAAATGTTAATATAGCAGTTATCTGCAGTTAAAACTTGAACTCTGACCTGTAAATTACAATATGACCTTTTATTATATATAAATACACATAACTAACATCTAGAGAATTATTAATGTCATGTCACCCTAACTTAGTTTAACACTTCTGGCCATTAACTTTACTCATTTATTTCCTGTTTTTGTAAGAATTAAATACACACAGAATTGACAGTCCTGTATCTAGATCATGTAAGCTAAAACTCATGAAGTGTTTACTTTCTGGAAGAGATGCAATATTGAGGGTTTGATTGATTGATTGATTGATTGGTGTTTAACAGCAACTTTAGCAATATTGAGGGCAGGGTAGGAGTAACATTTGATACCATGGGGGAGGGAATTAAAGAGAGAGAATCACAGAATTGACAGTCCTGTATTTAGATCCTGTAATCTAAAACTCACGACATGTGTTCACTTTCTGGAAGAGAGGCAATATACATTTGTATTGAAGGCAGGGTAGGATTATTAACATGTGATACCGTGGGGTAGGGAATTAAAGGTGGAAAACTTACAGAATTAACTGTTCAGTTTGTAGATCACGTTGGTGAAAATTACCATTAAATGCTTGAACACTGGAAATTTTATGGGCATGGCTAAAATTAGAAACCAGGGATGGGAGGGAGGAGGGGGAAAGGGGTTAGGGTGTATTATTGAAGGTCTGAGTATATCTAACATTATTCATGTACATATTGTACCTGCTGCAGTCTACATGCACTTGATATTAATTATTTGTTGTTTCCTACCGACTTTCTCAACAACAAAAAAACAATATTATCCATTCTACTGTACAAGTCTTACATTTGTATGTGAATTTTTTTTTTTTTCGTTTTATTCTAATGCATATTCATTACCTGTATTTATAAAAATCCTTTTTCAAAATTGTTCACAACAAAACCAACTTACTACATGTATAATCATGACAGCCCCAGTGTACAAATGTACATACAAGACCTACATTTGTACATGTAAATGTTCAAAAAAGATCACTATTTTCATGATTTTTAAAATTATGTCAGATTTATTCTTAACTTTTTAATGAAAAACTTCAACAATTTAATTTAATTTGAATGTAATTTGTTCTCGTCATGTCATAGCTGAAAATTTGGCTCATTTGGCTTTTTCAAAAATCAATGAATTACTGGCACAAATTATATCTGCAAATACATGGGTACATGTTCAAGTGCATGCAAAACCTAAATGCTAAAAAAAATGTTGATATTTCCATGGTTTTTAAGATAATGTCCAATTGATTTTAAACTTTTTGATGAAAAACCTTTTTTTAAACATTTAAAAAAATATAAATTTATGTGACATTTTTTTGTAAAATTTAAAATTTTATTTCATCACAATTTTTTTTTTAAATTTATTCTTAAATTAAAATATACAAAAATGTAGATCTAAAAAGAAATGTGCAAACCTGTAATATTATCTAACAAATAATTATCAACATTTTGTTTTCATGCATAATTTAAGATAATTTTCTAACAGTACAAAAAATTCATCCATTTCTAAGCATTAAAGAATTGAGTTCTAATTTACGATGTCATGTGACTTCTCTTATATCCTTCTAGTACACATGCACTTGAACATCCCTTGTGAACTCACCAAACTTAATTACCAGTGTCAGTATGCACTGGCGATAAAAAGATAAATCATCAAAATTTAAAACATTCAAAAAATGATATCTTTTTCAATGAAACTGATGAACATCTGGTGAATTGTAGGGAAAGAAACTTGGTGGTTTTCATCATTGTTTTTTATCATTGATTTATCAAGCTACACAAAATCATACATCTTTTTGTGTTCTAACATTAATCTTTCAGGGTAAAAAGGTCACCTAGGGTCTGGTCAATGACTTTATGATGGTTATTTTGATGTGACCAGAGGTCAGGCTGAGGTCAAATCCTGACCTCCTCTTTAATAAATTACATAACACATCCTCCCATTATTTCTTATTGACCTTTTAACATTCCATTTCTCAATGTAGATTTAATGGGACTATTTTTCTGTAATATTTTTTTATGTATAATACATATCTGTTCAATTTTTTGTAATTTGACTGCCAATGGATCCTAAAAAGAACAAGCATTTTTACACAGAGACAGCTTTGGTTTGGCTAGTTAAATTTTAAAGTGTTTAACGCCACTTTCAACAATATTTCAGTTACAATACTTTTGCAAATACATGTGTACAATATACAGGGTGGGAATTATGGTATTTACAATGTGACTCCACTTTCAACAATAGTTCAGCTATACCACGGCAGTCAGTTTTATTGACGGAGGAAACCGGAGTACCCATGAAAACTACCTACCTTTCGCAAGTCACTGACAAACTTTATCACATACATGTTGTATCAAGTACACAAGCCAAAATTCGTCACAATTTGATTTTGGCACTAGCAAATCAATTTCTAATTCAAAATATAATGTTTCTAAAATTCAACTAGGACAGAATATTTTACTGATTGATAAAATTACAGGTGTCAACAGAACAAACAAATATATAATTTATTAATTGTTTAATTAGAATATAGTTGATTGGATTAATTAAAGGTAGCAAATTGTCAGCTGGTACATCTTGTACAGGTATTACTAAAAACCATTAAAAATATTTTCCCCACTGGGCCAGTGATTTCTCCATCTGAATTAAGAATTAATATTTATGTATATATATATATATACAGTATATACATTGTATATTATTTAAATCAATATAAATCTACATGTTTTTTTGTATTTTAAGTAATTTTTGAGGTGAACTCTGAAGGATGACATAGAAAAAAATAACAAGTTAAAAACATATTTTTTTAATCAAATTTGAATGACCCTATAAAACGAACTAAAACCCATTAAAATATTACTTCCTGTATTTTTGCTCCTCACGATGTATAGATGTATAGCTGTATAGCGTAGGTAGCTGTATCTTACATTTGTTTGGTTTTTTCAGATGAAATATCACAATAGATAGTGTGATGAAAATCAACAAGAAGGAGAAAATAGATAAAAAAAAGAATATCTCTTTAATTATATTTTCAAACAGAACAATTGACTAAATTTGAAAATGGTAAATCAGAATCAACCAATTACCATGTTTGCTCCAAACTGTCTTGGGAGGGGGGATACATATACAATACTTGTGCACTGTTGAAGCACATAGGTAATATATGTACGAGGCTTCGCCGAGCCTTTTCGCGCGTTTCGTGTCGAATGCACATATTTACCTATATGCTTCGACAGTGCACATGTATTGTATTTATCCTGCAATTTTAAATCGTAAATAAACGTTTACTATAGGATTAAACACTGTTTTTTTAGGAAATTATCTATGTATAAACTCCGGCAGCTCACTCACAGACTGAACATAACCAACATGACGTCATTGACGTCATATGAAGACTTCCAGTTTGAAACGTAAAGATTAGAGGTTATTTGGCTTCGTGTACGCTTCAAGTTTGATACAATTTAACTAAAATAAGTTTTCAAGGTAAGCTTTTTAATTATTTTTGTGTATTGTTGTAAATATGACATGTAGGATTTCACATTTTCAAGATGGCAGATACATTTGTATGCTCTATTTATAACTGACCAATATAAAAAAAAAATATTGGGCAGGCTATATTGGTCGGTAAATGCTGTCATTGCAGGATAAAAATAATTTAATCATTTGTCGAAAATAAAGACTTTTTTTTAACAGTAAATCACTCTTTTTCTTATCAAAATTCATATTTGTACATGCAATCGAATCAAATTATTGTGAGAAAGTCTAGAGGTTTATGGTGTTTAACACCACTTTCATCAATATTTCAGTTATATCATGGTGTTCAATTATACTTGGTGGAGGAACCCAGAGAACAACCCTGAGAAAACCACCAACCTGTCACAAGTCACTTACAAACTTTATCACATAATGTCACACAACTTATTCAGTGACTTGTTGCATGTCAGTGGTTTTGTCCAGGTACTCCGGTTTCCTCCACCAATAAAACTGAAAGCCATGATATTATAAATATAACTGAAATATTGTTGAAAGTGGCATTAAATGCCATGAACCAAACCAAACCAATAAATGGACATGTAATGGCCAGTATCTAGCACAAATTTGAGTTGTCATCATATATATTACAAAAAAAATGAAATTGGCAGAGTACCAAATGGTCAGTGGTTCTTCCAGATAACAGCTACTGTCCAAATAGTCACTTTCTTTTGAAGTTCAGGTTTATTTGAAATGATAAAAGGAAATTTATTCTGACATGAACATGACCTACAATGTACACAGGTAGAGGTCATATCCAGCTACCACAGGTATAAAATTATGGACTATACAGATGTAATGTATCCATGTATAAAAATATATCGTAAAGAAACTTTTATGTAGTTCTCACGATAAGTACCGGTCCTCCAGCCCTAGAACAGTAAAATATTGTTCGGACCACCAGTAAAATTTTAAGTTTTTATTTAGATATACACATGTACATGTTTAAATAAAATCAAGAATTTTTTTCGGACCAGTAAATTCAAATTTTCATTTCGAGGACTGAGAAGAAGGTTGAAACAGTGACGGTCACCAATTCCTCCAATTTCACCTCTCATCTTAACTCAATGATCACAATCAAAAGACTATGACATGCAAAGCTTGAACTTCAGGTCCTGACTAGGGACAGGCACAAAAAAGGGGTGGGGTTAAACTGATTAATGTAATTCCCAATCCTCTGTAGGCCTCTTGATAACTGGATCACCATTTGTTTTAGCCAAACACAGGTCAGGACACATTTTTTCTTTTTTATTAATCGACAGGTCAAGGTAGATCACTGGAGAATACTTATTTATTGTAAAATGTAACTTTCTGTATTTTTCAAAATACAAATAAAATATTTACACGAACCAGATAATACAAATTTCATGTTTATTTCAAATCTCAACTTTTTTTATAGGCAATTTTTATAAAAAGATACAAAAACGTAACAAATACAATACTACATTTTTGTATTTCAACCAAAAGATTTCAACTCAACAAAGTTAAAAGTTTAAAGCCGTAAATATTAATTAATTCCTTCCATAAATGTTTAATGGGGCTAATGGAGGACAGGAACTTGTCTTAACTTCTAAGTTAGCCATCATGTCACTATATAACCACTCCACAATGAAGAGTGTGTAGATATGTCACTATAACATTTCAATGACATTTAAAGGAAAGCATTTTAATTACATTTATTAAGGAGGGCATAAGGTGAGAAGCATATTTTTGTTGACCGTGGGAAGACGAAAAAAAAAGTCTTGTGTTCATTGATTTTATTTTTTTTTTGATTTTTGGTGTTTTAACGCCACTTTCAACAATATTTCAGCTACAATGTATATCATGGTGACCCGTTTTAGTGGTGGAGGAAGCCTGAGCACCCTTTTTTGTAATTTACAAAGCTGGGCGAGAACCCACGCTGTATTGGTGATAGGCTTGTATGAGTTGTTAGATCTAACTACCTAACTCATTGAGCCACTCGGGCCCCCAAAAAAGGGAAAAGATGTAGCACCATTTGAGAAATGGATAATTTGATCGTCCTGAATATAGCTGAAAAATTGCTCGCTGGACGTTAAACATCAATCAATCAAGCAATCAATGGATAATTTGTAAAGGTCAACAAGATCGTGATGGAGATCGTAGAATTTTTGTGGTGGTGATTACAATCTATAATGTACATTGTAGGAACAAGTAGCCTTGTTTAAGTAGCTTTATCGTCAGTAGTGTACAAATGTAGTTCTTTCTGGGACAGAAAAACCCTGTAAACACCACAAGCCCTAAAGTAAAGCATGAATTGTGGATCTGCTCTTGGTTTGGTTTGGTTTGATTTTATGGTATTTAATGCCACTTTCATCAACAATATTTCAGCTATATTGTAGCGGTCAGTGTTATTGGTGGAGGAAATCGGAGAAAACCACCTACCTACATGTATCGCAAGTCATTGACAAACTTTATCACATAATGTTGTATCATGTACACCTTGCAATGAGCAGCATTTGAACTCACAACATCAATGGTGATAGGCACTGATTGCAAAGACGGTTGTAAATCCAACTACAAAATGTACCATACGATCATGACCATGGCAATCCCTTTTGCTCTTGGAATAACGACAACAGACCATCAAATTCAAAATATGGCAGTGATATTTTTATGACAATACTTTATTTTTTACTTGTCCCATAGGACAACTGTGATGTGTTTGTACTTGTCTAACATCAGTTTTGACTGATAAAAGGACAATCGGTTATGTCGAGCCCTCATCATTACCCCTCTCCCCATTTTATTTCTCAAAAAATTCCACGTGCATAATCAATTGTTGAACAAGTTTCAATTGTACAATATATAATCATTAGAATTGTCATTTGGCAAAAATCAAATTGTGTTGCCCCCCACTGGTACAAAAATGTATATTTCATGTTGGGGTTTTTTTCTATTAAAGTACATTTTTGTTGTAGCTTTTGTGGTATTTATATTCAACTGTATGTTGTTTATATTTAAAGGAGAAGGTGATCGAAGTTGAAAAACTTGTATCTGATCCTACATGTATATATATATATATTGTCATGTTTTTGGACAATAATATATGTCTAAACTGTTAGAATTGGGAAAGTGTGGTCCATCAAAAGCACCCACATTTTTTTAATTACAATAAAATAATTTGACAAAGTTTTTTTTCCCTTTATCAGTCTTTGCCTTATTTTTTTTTTTCGCCCGAAAGTCAAATAAAGAAAAATTTCCTATTTCTTCAAACAAATTCTTTCATAAATTTTCACTTGTCAGAATCCAGTTTTACTTGTTGTCCCAGATTTCCGCCAAGTGGGGTAATGTGAAGACTGCTTTATTAGGTTGTTTCTGTTTTTGTTTATGCACATGATGTATTTGCTTGACCCATTATGCAAATAAATAGTATAAACAAGGTCAAAATATTAAACAACAGGATTGTGTATTGTATACTGACCAATATGTAAATTTCACAGCTGATAAACAATATCAATTACATAATCCATATGAAGAAAAGTTCTGAAGCAATATCCCCATATACAATGTATCTAAGGATGGGGACAGTGTCACGCAGTGTAATCCAAACCCCCATCAGAGAACCTTGCAACTTGCCTAGATGAGTTCATGACTCCCCTGGCCATTTCCAGTTGGGACTTGCCAAACTTTTCTATTTTAAATTTTAACAATGGAGGAGGGACTCACCAAAATTGTCAGAAATGTCTTTTGGACTCTTTTCAATACAAACATGTACATGTACATGTATATTGCTACAAGTATCCCTGCCCCATACAACCAGAAGACATGTCTAAAACAAAACCTACATGTACAGGCTACAGCAATCCTCATGATAAGCACAGGTCCTCTGGCCCAAGACCATTCAAACTTTATTTATATTTTTGTAATTTGGACCAGTAATTTTTTTTCAGATTTTATTAAGAACAATCAGTATTTTTTTTTTGGTATATAAAAATAAAAATTCAAGAATTTGATTTGGACCAGTAAATTCAAATTTTCATTTTGAGGACAGTTGTACATATATAGCAGACCATGATTTTTCAGGGGGAGGGGGCTTCCATAAACTCCCAATACTACACTACAGCTGTATATTCTGGTCAGAGCTCAAAATCTGAACCATAATACATGTACCGGTAGTTGTAATTCAAACAATATCTTGACTTAAATATTTCAACAAAACTCTTGACTTTGAATAGTATTTCTAGGTTTTCAAAGGGTTAGTATGAACATACACCCCCCCTCCCCACTACAAACAATGACAATAAAAAAAATGGAATTTTATCCATAGTTAATAGACAAAATTTTTATCATATTTCTTATTTTCAAACAGTAGTGAGATCTTGTAAGCTCATTCCCGATTAGTTAAGGGGCAATATACATTTGTAAACCCTGACATGACTCCAACACAGGGTGCTGATAGAGCACTGTTATTGCATGGTCAAAAATGAAAAGCTGAACAAACAGTTATTTCTAAAACGGAACAGCCAATGACCATTTATGGATCGATTTAGGTACATTTGTACAATCAAAATTTGTAGTTCCTGATAACAAGTTTTTGGTCATTTTACCAAAGATTCTATTTTGAATTATGTCCTGCGACAGTGGCCATCTTGGAATTTCTAATCAAGCCAAAAAGATACATTTGGTTCATGAGAAAAACCTTGAAAAGAGAAAAGAAATATTATAGGTCGGTAGGCCATTTAAATTTTTACTTAGATTATACAGGACAAGGATATGACTTTTAAACAGCAATACAAACTTTATATAAAGCTCATTGTTGAAGCTTCATACACACACCCATATACATGCGTGAAAAAAGGGGGGGGGTCATAGGAGGACTTTTTATGTCTTGAATTTGGTTTAAATATGACTTAAAATGTGGATTTTAACTCGCAATCGCAAGATCAACTCTTATGGCGATGTGGAAGACTCGTTTCCAGAATCTATCAAACCCATATTAAACGGACAAATTCTGGCTCAGGGCCTGATAAACAAGTGTAGTTTTTATTGATGAATAGTGAGATGCACATGTTTCTAATTTTTTTTTCTTTGACAAGGCATTAATTGTAAAATAAAAGAAGATCAATTTAAAAAACAATGTAGTTGTCAAAATAAAACATTTTTTGTCCCCTTCTATTTTTTTTTACATTATGCTAAAAATAAATTGCAACATTGGTTGAACAAAATGTACAGTGTCAGAAATACCTCTTACACAAAGTCAACACTGTTTAACTTTGTGTAAACATTGTAAAATAATTTTATACATTGGTATGACATTGTAACTAAAATTGTGACCATGTCAGAAAAAGGTAAACCTAATCTATTTGTTTACATTCAAATGAGAAAATGTAAATAACATGTATTGATTAACTCTGTTCTGGAATTTTGATTTCTTTCAATGAAATTTTTCCGAATTATTAACGCAACACAGCACAGAAAATCAATCATGATGCTAAATAGCTATTTATAGTTGAGGAAAAATACAAAGGAAAATAACATTCAACATTTATTATTTAAACAGAATTCTTTATTCACAAAAACATGAAATGAGAGAAAAAAAATTTCTCAAAATGGCTTCCTTTCGTTCTGTATTCAGGTCATTTGAGGCCATTAAAGGATGAGATTTCTCGCAGATGACCTACAAGAAGCTTTTAATGTATAATTTGAGGAACCAATCGGAGAACAGAACATCAGTTTAACTCATAATCTTATTTGCCATAAGTTGTAAATTCGTGGAATATAATTAAAAATTGTTTATATTTTTTTCATATACATGTATATACATTTCTTATTGGTCAACTATTTGTGTATTGGTCAGTTACACAATGAGGTGAAATTTACATCTCGGAAATCAACACGACTCAAAATTCACAATAAACAACCCCGTGAAATGTTAATCAGAAAACCACTAATGATAATAAACCCATATCGTTGAACGATAAACCTTTTGTTTGTTCAACCCTTCGCTTATCTTTATTATTATTTTGATAAACTTGACCCCAAATTCGCCCCCTGCTCACACTGAGATCAGAGGAACAAATTTACACCGATGAAAAAACGCTGGAAAAAAATCAAAACATGACCCTTGTACATCGACATAAATTATTCTGAATAGCTCAACGAACATGTTTCACCTCTACAATCATATATGAAGTCGTTAAGGGACAGATATCTTGTGTTTAAGGCTTGGACATACTCGGACAAGCCAAAAGGTGAACGAAGAGGGCACAACACTGTGCGGCCATGTTGTTTTTGTGAGAGCACGGTGACCGCCGATATATTTCATGTAAACAAGGTTTATGAAGATATAAGTAGTAAATTCTTACCATTTAAGGGTGTAATCCACAACACTACATATAAAATACCAACAATATACAAACACTGGGTCGCCATAAATGAGAAACCATGAGGATTTTTATAGTTCACATTATTGTGTATTTTCACTTAAGCTGCGAGCTGTGCATGAATACACGCACTGAACCGTGTCACAACCCATAATCTTTTAGCCTTGCGCTGCCGGTAGAGATTACTGAAATACTTTACGAAAATGTACGAATGTTTTCATAATTACATTTAAATTGAATCTATATATACAATAAAATATATCACGTCTTGGTTATTTTTTAACAACAGATAATTTGAAATGTGATTCATATTTTACAAGCATGCGCAAAATTTTGTAAACATAAAAAATGGAATACAGTAAACATAGGGTAAGTTTGTCTACTGGAATAGCCGCGGTGATACCAGGTCAAGCCTTCAAACTGATCTCAAAGCAGTCACGATAGTGACCAAAATACTTCGGAATCGAAAATTGGAATGTAACATGGACACATATTGAAGCATTGTTTATGAAATTGACATTAATATGAGTGATCAATGTGAAATTTACACCTGTACGCTCGTTCATTCATAAAATTTATTTCTGCGGATTGTTTACAAATTTTACAAAAACAGGTGCGATAATCCAACTTATTTATCACGTCGTATGTTAAATTTTAACTGTCAATATAACGGGATAATTTTATAACGATAGCTGAAGTAGATAATGGACATATATATTAACATAATTTGTATTAAGTTAAGCAAGGATTTATATAGTATACGTAACATCCTTGAGTTAAGTTAATTTTATTTTATTTTTTATGTTTTTTTTCTTTTTTAGCTAACATAGATAACGAAAATATATATTAACATAATTTGTACTAAGTTAAGTTATTCTATTTTATTTTTTATTTATTATTATTGATATCTTTAATGAACTGCATTTCAAAAAATTTCAGTGCTGCTATAAATGAAAGATTGAAATTGTTTTGTAAGAACAAATTTACCAACCACCAATTTGGTTTCAGAGAAAATCATCGAACCTCAGACAGCTTGTTTGTATTAAAATCATTAACTAATAAATACATATATAAAGAAAAGAAAAAATTATATTTAAGTTTTGTAGATTTCAGAAAAGCTTTTGACTCGGTGTGGAGAGATGGTTTACTATACAAGTTAGCTAAATCTGCAGTAGGGAAACAATTCTACCAAGTAATTAAACAAATGATGCAAAAAACTAATACTGCAATTAAATTTGAAAAATTGCATTCAGGGTTCTTTGAAGTTCAAAGAGGAGTAAGGGGATTCTATAAGTCCCACTCTTTTCAAAATGTTCATTAATGATATGAATAACTTGTTTAACTCAAAGGAGAGTATTCCTCCTGTTTTATTAAATTCTAGTGTTGATTCACTATCATTTGCAGATGACCTTCTCATTATGTCTGAAAGTAAAGAGGGTTTACAAAATAGTATAAATTTGTTAAGTAATTTCTGTAAAAGCTGGCAACTGACTATTAATACAAAAAAAACCCAAAAACAATGATTTTGCAGAATAGCATAAGTAACGATCCACCTTTTATTACTCTAGATGGAAATAATCTTCAAAATGTGTCTGAATACAAATTTTTAGGCACTATTATTAAGAATAATGGAAATTTATCTCATTGCTTAGATGACCCTGCAAAAAAGGGAACGAAAGTTCTATTTTCTATTAAAGAAAAATCTTCATCTCTAGGAAGATTACCTGTCAATGTGTCAAAAAATCTTTTTGACAAACTAGTATATTCCATAATGACATATAATGCTGAAGTTTCTTTTATGGACAACTACCTAACATACTTCAGAGCAAAAAACTAGAGCAACTAAGACAAATAAAACAGTAGATTTATTTAGTTTTATTGATAGAACCCCTTTTGAAAAAGTACACTTAAATTTCTGTAAATATGTACTGGGAGAAAAAAGTCCTCTTCCAGCACAGGGGCTTGAATCGCTTTCATAGAGGTCACTCGGCCTATATACCTTATATACTGGGGTATATAGGCCGAGTGACCTCTATGAAAGCGATTCAAGCCCCTGTGTCTTCCAACATCTGTTCAAGAACCGAGCTGGGACGACTGCCTCTAGAAAATAGAATAATTATACAATCAATTATATATTTTTCCCGTCTCCACACTGAAGAAATTAACCCTTTACTTAGAGAAGCTTTTGAGTTGACTAAACTTCTTGATCAGAAGGGAGTATACTCAACTTACATTAAGGATATCTTAAGAAACCTCAATTTAGAGTCGGAACTTTTTAGTAGCCATACTGATAAAGAATTTAACAGTTTAAAACTTCAAATAAAAAATGAAGTAACTGACAAATATAAATCCATGTATATAAACAAATTAAATAGCTTTGATGAAACTAGTAAGCTCTGTCTATACAAAAATATAAAAGAATCAACAGAACATGAATTTTACTTGAATTATGATAACTTTACGATCAGAAGATTATTTGCCAAAATGCGCATCAGTGACCACAATTTAGAAATAGAAAAGGGTCGATATTTTAAAATTCCGAGAGAGGAAAGGTTATGTAAAATTTGCAAAGAGGTAGACGATGAAACCCATTTTCTGATATATTGTAAATTAAACCAACAACTTAGAGAAAATTTGTTTTCGAAAATAAA
>MJUT01057035.1:84253-98064 GCA_002080005.1 Gigantidas platifrons
TTTTTTTTTTTTTTTTTTTAAGAAAGGTCGACGTGAATTTAATCTTGAGGAAACCTTGAAAATACATATGAATTACGATTTGTATTTGTGATGTACACGTACGTGTATGTCGACACGCTATGACATGCTATGAAGTATGGTATTACTCTATTTTATTTAACTGGTCGGGCGGAGTTGACCTTTAAATTTACATGAGAGCATTCGATTTTATTTTGTGTATGTACAGGGTAGTTCCCGTTATTGACATTATTGAACTGTATTCAGCAGTGTCACCGAAATCAATTCATACAAAAGGAATAGAACGCACGATTGAATATAGCTGTATAAATGAAATTGATCTGGTAACCTGACCCTCCTAAATACATGGACTTTCCTGTAATCAGTCAACCCGTGTTAAGCCACGCCCAACCAGTTGAAAAAAATAGAGTAATATTTTGTCGCAATTTATCTATTTTCATTTTTGATTTGAGGTATAACACGTTGTGAATTTTGACTTTTCTATGTCTACCCTTGTACTTTGTATATACTATTTTTGTAAAGCGCTTAGAGTAATTTATATTTTATTATATAATGCGCTATATAAGTACTGTAAATATAATATAATATATTCAATAATCACTTGCAACTTTTCACAAGAAATACCAAAAAAATTTTTTTACGTCTTTGTTGTTTTTGTTTCTACTTAAAAATGTTTTAGTCGACTTGTTATTACTTGTCTCCACATTTGTTCATTGTATTGTCTGGTCCTTTGATTTACGGCTTCTGTTTTCTACTTTGGTATCTTTCAAACTTTTCTTTGATTAAAAAGATTTGTTAGCTAATGCCATGCAGACTAAATAATAATAAAGGGTTACACGTCATGGTATGTCATATAAGTAAAAAGTATATTATTTTTCATGATACGACCGTAGCAAGTCGCCAAAATGTCCCCCTGCACCAGATTTACTGCTATCAAATTTATCTCGAAAGCATAGCTGATTGAGGAAATCCTGAAGCACTTGTCAAAATCAATTCAGAGGAAAAAACTTTAATTGGCACTTTTTTGCCCACTTCGGTTGAGTTTATCTCGGAAACTGTAAGACATAAAGGAAATCCGTCGACATATATATGTACTACCAATTGCTCTCATCACGAACAATTCAAACAAAGAAGAAAAAAACATCAAAATTGGGTGCAAAAATAAATTTAAACTATCTTCAAAATATGTGAATTGTTTTAATTGAGTTCCCTCTCAACACCTGTATTTACATTGGACGCATAGCCGGGTACATCAGACTATGTATACCTGTATTTATATTGGACGAATAGCCGGGCACATCAGACTATGTATACGACTGGAGCCGTAAATATATATATATATCTCGTGATTAAATAGAAAAACAAATGCTGCGCCCCCCTAAAATTTGAAAAAATATGATTTTTTTGCGTAACATCGTGATTTTTCACACGAAATACCCCCAAACATTTTTTAAGTGCGCCCCCTCCTAACTTGAAATCCTGGATCCGCCCCTGTATTATGTAAATTGTAATGCTAAAACCCAAATGGGTTACTTGTGTGCATTAATAAAATAGAATAAATTAAAAATGTCATTCGCCTGTACCACTGTTTCAGCTATGGTTT
Source organism: Gigantidas platifrons (assembly GCA_002080005.1). Classification (NCBI taxonomy): domain Eukaryota; kingdom Metazoa; phylum Mollusca; class Bivalvia; order Mytilida; family Modiolidae; genus Gigantidas; species Gigantidas platifrons. The sequence continues at coordinate 85,875 of MJUT01057035.1, forward strand.
TATGAAAGATAAAGGTTCTTCATTCTTGCCTGCCAGTTCTAGCATTTGTTTTATATCATATTACGGCTTATGAAAGACATTTCATTGTCCTGATCGGTAAATTAAATATATTCTTTCATGAAAAACTTGGCATGAAGCTGAAAAGTCACCGTTGATGACGTAACGGATGATGACGGTCTTGGCGTATTCTACTATAAGAAAATGCATACAGCAAGCACGGCATAACTCCAGAAGTATCATCTATGCTCAGTGAGTGGGTGATTGTTGTTTAACGCCAACTCAGCATTTTTTTCAGCCATATCATCGCGAGAACAAGTTAATTTTCAATGAATTGAGGATGATGTCCGCTTTGTACTAGACCAATCCGCTTATCTGGATTTTTATAGTGCCAGCTCACTGAAACAACAGTCCACGGATAGACATGTCGCACCACTCGGACACGTTCTCCTGATTCGCGATCCAACCATTCTTTGTTCTTTCTCTTTAATGCTTCGTGCTTAGTAAATAAGCAACAAATGTCAATTTTAAAGTCTTTGGTTAATCCACAGGGACTTGCTCCCGGTGAATAAAAAGATAGACTATCCACATATAGTGTATATATGTGGATAGTCCATCTTTTTATTCACTGGGAGCAAGTCCCTGTGGTTTAACCCGATCGGGGCTCGAACCCACAAGCTATCAACAGAAGTATGACGCATGTATGTGTTGTGTTGTATACCTTATAATGCAACAATGTACATATTGAATAAACAAAAATGAAAAAAAAATGTCGTTGATTTTTGTGATTTTTTTGGGTCCAGATATTTTTTTTACAAGGAGTACATTAAAAGCATAAATTAACATTAATTATCGAGTTTTAAAGTAAAACGTCTACTCGTTCTCTTTTATTTGCATGAAACCCATCTCGAAGATAAATTCCTGTCTGTACGACAAATAAAAAAGCACGCGGTCGTACGAGAATTTTAACTGATTCTGTTAGAAACAGAAACAGGAACGAAGTTTTAGTGAAATATAATAAACCAATATTAACATAGGCCACCAGCATGACCGTTAGATAGAATTGAAGGAAGCGTTGAGAGCTAAGAAGAGTTTGAAGATACCAAAGGGGCAATCAGAATCCGTATATCGAAGAAGAACAGACAACACAATGGCCAAAATAAAAAGGACAAAGGGACAAACAACGATCTACAAAACATACATATAAAACTAAAGATCGAGTAACACGAACCTCACTAAAAACCAGGGGTGAACCCAGGTGCTCCGGAATGGTAGGCAGTTCCTGCTCCACTAGTGGCACCATGCTGAAGTGTAAGCATCATTGCCATTGCGTATGTAGTTCGGAAATTGGGACATGCAAAATCAATGATGGTGGGAGACAAACTTCACACGAAAAACAACGAAAATACACGTTTTATGCTCATGTTTTGAAGATAAATATTTACAAAATCTTTTATAATAAGTGATTAACGATATAAAATAGTCAATGTGTTTAAAAAAATGTCAGTATCTCAACAAAAATTATTTAATTATGAATACAAAATAGCGATAAAATAATTAAAGATGAGAGATGACTGAGAAAAGTCATCTTGTTTTAAAAAAAACATCGTTAATCACTTATTCTCATATTCTTAAGTTATGGAAAGGACAGTATAAGTCTCATTTCCGTCATTGATTGTGGACATTGTAATAAAATGTGCAATTCATCTTCCACAGCAACGTTGGTAACTCACGACTGACCATTCTCCGATAGATCTATCGGAGCGTTATCAGCTGTTAGTTGTCTTTGGGAGCAAATATCAAAGTTTAAAATCACTACTATAGACTTAATTTTGTGTAATTTCAAAAACAAGAGATTATTTCCAACACGTGTAGGAAAATCAAGTTGGCCATTTGCAAAATCATAGACAAACAATTAGTTTCTTAGTATAAAAATCCTCACCCACGTTAACCCGCGGGCCACGGCTCATTACAATAAGAGGAGATTATCATCAATTTTTCAGCTACATCATTGCGAGAACAAGTTAATTTTCAATGAGATGATGACGAGATCCACTTTGTAATAGAACAACACGCTAGCTTAGTTGGATTTTAATACTGCTAACTCACAGAAACAACAGTCCGCGGATAGATATGTCGCTCCACTCGGATACATTACCATGATTCCGATCAATCCCGTCTTTGCTCTTTCCCCCTAATCCTGCCTGCTTTGAGGACAAGCAACAAATACCAATTTCATAGTCTTTGGTTTGACACGAACCCACGATCTACCGCACTCGAGGCGAGCACGCCTAGCCATTACGCCATCGATGCGGTTCATTATATTTAATGATCAAATGGGTTTTGGTTATGGTGTTTAATGCCACTGGCAGCACTATTTCAGCCATATCGTGGCGGTCAGTTTTATTTGTAGAGGAAACCGGAGTACACAGAGAAAACCACCGACCTGTCGTAAGTCATTGGCAATCTTTATCACGGAGAAAACCACCGACCTGTCGTAAGTCACTGACAAACTTTATCACGGAGAAAACCACCAACCTGTCGTAAGTCACTAACAAACTTTATCACGGAGAAAACCACCGACCTGTCGTAAGTCATTGGCAATCTTTATCACGGAGAAAACCACCAACCTGTCGTAAGTCACTAACAAACTTTATCACGGAGAAAACCATCGACCTGTCGTAAGTCACTGACAAACTTTATCACGGAGAAAACCACCGACCTGTCGTAAGTCACTGACAAACTTTATCACGGAGAAAACCACCGACCTGTCGTAAGTCACTGACAAACTTTATCACGGAGAAAACCACCGACCTGTCGTAAGTCACTGACAAACTTTATCACTTGTACAATAATACCCCCAGCAAAGCTATTCATAAAACTGGCCTCCCAAATCAGATACCGGCCACGTTTTACGCCTGATGATTTTATTCATTACTGGTTTTATTAACCATGACCCTTTAAACGGTCAAGGTAAATGAGTGTTCGACTTCTGGTCTGTTTTATTTATATCGTCTTCTATACCTATCATTTATTACAGACCTGAGCATTATAGAATATGGAAAGCTTCTTTTTCCGCACTCGTACCCTTCACCTGTGTACACGTGCGGAAAAAGAAGCCTCCCAGATCCAATAAAGGACAGTTCTTTTGTTTGAAATGTACGGTATCCTATACATAATGTTGTATCGAGTACACCTCGTCATGATTCGAATGTATAAACGTTAGTGGTGATAGGCACCGTTTGCACGGATATTTGTAAATCCAACTACCACACGATCACGACGGCGCCTAATGATAGAAGAAACTATTTCAGTTGAAACACGTCTCAAACATTTTTATCGAGCGTTAAGATGTATTAGTTTTTTGTAAGTATTTCGTGATGATCGATTTTTTTCTTTGTAGGTAAAAAGCCATCTATACTTTTATTTCTTAACATTGTTCTGTTATTTATTTCCTGATAATAATCCCTTTTTAAATTCTGTATGCTTGTTTCCAGAAGAATGTGTTGTCTTTCTATGCTTTATAAATATACAACTGCAAAACGAAAGGACCTTAGGTTTTGTGTTGCAGATACTACCGCCCACGTCACAATCAAAAACATATATAGAACAAGAGACACATAAAACAATGGTTGTAATAAATATGCTAAAATATGGTTCAAAGGTCAATACATTGAAAACCAGAGGCTCCCAAGAGCACGTATCGCTTACCTGTTGATCACTTATGGCTCTCTTCAAACCCTTTTTATCTCGGACATTAGGGCTGTGCTAAATATGTTAATGAAAAATACAGACAGGAAATGTCTTAAGAAATATAAAGAAAAAACCCATGTAAATCGGACTTAAAATAAAAACTGACAATGTTGGGGTTTGGTCCCATTTAACCCATCACTGAAACAACTGTCCAAGGGTAGACGTGTCGCTCCACTCGGACACATTTGCCGAATCCGAGCCAACAAGTTTTTGCTCTTGTTCCTAAATACTGCCTATTTGATAGCGGTGATACAGCTGATATAATTTTTTGTGGCCTTTGGTATTGACTGAGGATCGCCGGGAACCCGTGATCGACCTCACTCGATGCGAGGACGCTGACCATTATACCATCAAGCTGCCCCTCTGTTTATTATATATGCATTAAGCGGGGGGGGGGGGCAGTTTTAGCATTGGACAGGACAGTGGGAACTGACAAGCAAAAAATATGATAATAAAAAGAAGCTACATAAGCTCTTTTAGGATTTCAGCGCTTGTACTTCATTAGCTAGATTTAAAGTTTTGCCCCCATGCTTAAAATTCAGCTTATTCAGTCTTGTATTAAATTTTTCCGACGAGTCAGGGGAAAAATATCGTATCAACATCGAGTACACCTTGTTACGAGTGGGAATCGAACTCGCAGCTTAAATGGTAAAAGTCACGGATTGCATCCGACTACATTACGATTGCGACTATATTCTACGACTACGATCGACCTTTTATTGACAATCGAAGAGATAATGAAATTAATTACCAACTCTAATTATTACAGGGAAAGTAAAAAGTAGCCAAAAATGAAGTGATATTTGCTAATTTACACATCTAACTTATTGGTGGAGGAAACCGAAGAAAACCACTGACCTGTCGCAAGTCACTGACCAACTTTATTACATAATGTTGTATCAAGTACACCTCGCCTGAGCAGGATTCGAAGTCACAACGTCAATGGTGATAGCTAGGCACTAATTGCATAGGTAGTTGTAAATCCAACTACCATATGATCATGACCACGACGGCACCAAAACATATGCAAGATTTTTCATGACATAATTCTTCAGAAATTTGCCACTATCAATATTCTAATGTAGAACCAATGAAATATTTTCAAGCTGTTTTAACAACATGTCCAATACCATATCATTTCTGTTTTCAACATTTACAATTAGGATTTAAACTAGATGCCCAGTGGGCTGAGGCTGTGTCGCTCACCTTTCATTCTGCTTTGAGGAAACGTAATACAGAACCTTCCATAGGTACTTCCCACCAAATTTTGATTTATTTGGCTCTGCAGTTTCAGAGAAGATTTTTAGAAAAAGACCAATCAGTAACAAAAATTGCATATGACAGCCATGTTTTCCGACGGATCAGGACGAAATGAGCAATCTTTATAGAGGAACTTACATAGATGCTTCATACCAAGTTTCATTTCATTTTGCCGAGCGTTTTCAGAGAACATTTTTAGAAATCGACCAATCAGAAACAAGAATTGACTGTGGTGGCCATGTTTGTCAACGAATCGGAACGAAATGAGCAACTTTATAGAGGACCTTCCATGAATGCTTCCTACCAAGTTTCCGTTCATTTGGTCTAGCGGTTTCAGAGAAGATTTTTTAGAAATCGGCCAATAAGAAACAAGAATCGCCTGTGGCGGCCATGTTCGTTAACAGATCGCGACGAAATGAGCAATCTTTATAACAGAACTTCCATAGATGCTTCTTACAAAGTTTCGGTTCATTTGGCCAAGCGGTTTCAGAAGAGGATTTTTTTAAATCAGCCAATCAGAAACAATAATTGCCTGTGGTGGCCATGTTTGCTAATGGATCGTGACAAAATGAGCAATATTTATAGAGGATCTTCCATAGATGCTTCCTACCAAGTTTCAGTTCATTTGGCTGAGGGGTTACAGAGGAGAAGATTGAAATGTGAAAAGTTAACGGACGACGACGGACGCCAAGTGATGGCAAAAGCTCACATTGCCTTTGACAAGGTGAGCTAAAAAGTTGTCTCTCCTATTTATAGTTGAGTTCTATGAACTATTAATCAATTTCTGGTGGCATAAAAATATATTCTTTTAAGTTGTATATGTAATCCATTAAGTACATTCTGAAGAGACTTTCCTGAACAAATCCTTAATTTTGTTCTTTTTCAGAGCAATTCGACCTCTCTGATCTGGCATTTTCGACTTGTTCTCCAGAACTACTGTAATGCAAGTCGCTAGATCTGCCAGAAATGTTCCTCTGGACGTTCTGAATATGGCTTGTTACTTTTCATGCAGAGTGATTATGTTTCACTGGTGTTTTAACTAGCTGGATTGTAATATTATTTCACTGGCCTTGATTTGTCTCTCCAATGATATCTTGTTTCACTGGTATTGTTTTGTCTCTGGATTGTGATGTTATTTCACTGGCCTTGATTTGTCTCTCCAATGATATATTGTTTCACTGGTATTGTTTTGTCCCTGGATTGTGATGTTATTTCACTGGCCTTGATTTGTCTCTCCAATGATATCTTTGTTTTGTCCCTGGATTGTGATGTTATTTCACTGGCCTTGTTTTGTCTCTCCAATGATATCTTGTTTCACTTGTATTGTTTCGTCTCTAGATTGTGATGTTATTTCACTGGCCTTGTTTTGTCTCTCCAATGATATCTTGTTTCACTGGTATTGTTTCGTCTCTGGATTGTGATGTTATTTCACTGGCCTTGATTTGTCTCTCCAATGATATCTTGTTTCACTGGTATTGTTATGTCTCTGGATTGTGATGTTATTTCACTGGCCTTGTTTTGTCTCTCCAATGATATCTTGTTTCACTTGTATTGTTTTGTCTCTGGATTGTGATGTTATTTCACTGGCCTTGTTTTGTCTCTCCAATGATATCTTGTTTCACTTGTATTGTTTCGTCTCTGGATTGTGATGTTATTTCACTGGCCTTGATTTGTCTCTCCAATGATATCTTGTTTCACTGATATTGTTATGTCTCTGGATTGTGATTTTGGTTCAGAAGAAGAAAAAAACACCAAAATTATGTGTGAATTATTTAATATGAAATTAAAAGAAAAAGAAGGCAGTTATATTACAATAACAAATGTATAAATTATCAACAATAGAAAATAATTATAAATACAATAAAGAGAAACAACAGTCTTCCAACATAATATGAAGGACAACACATGTTATATTTTGACTGAGGAAAGAAAAATACAGTCACACCTGTATTAGAGAGATATTAAAGCTCATTTTGGTAATTTTTTGTATCTCATGAAAACTTGCAATTGGTTCGATAAATGATATTTATGAAACATTAACCCGGTTTTTATCAATGAAACTTTGTAAAAGTGACATAATGTGTTGATAATTCTGTCATATCTTGCGGTCTTTGCCTTGAATTGAATTTTTGCTTCCTGGACAAAAATTCATTTCGACCCTTTTAAGTGATATTTTAATGATATTAGGGATTATATGGGTGTGCAAAGTATTTTTGGATTGTTTTTACAATTAAATTGAAAAGAAACAACCTTCGTCATGAGTTGAAAAAATATATGTTAAAACGAGCTTTAATATGCCTTTAAGAGGCCACCCTTAGGACAAAGAAAAAGTGGTCTTACAAGACAGGTGACCACATAAAAAGAGGTTCAATTCACATAAAATTTTCTATGACAGGACAAGATAAAGGTGACCTTTTAACACAGGTGACCACATGGGCATGTTTGAGAGATAGTAAGTTTTTTCAATGCTTAGTGCAAATTTTTTTTCAGCTATATCAATAGAGCTTTACCAAGTAATGTAAAAACAAATCACTCAGAGTAAGGAATTTAAGAAGAAATAATGGATACTGGTTCCCTGTATCATAAAAACATATATCTGGTTAACAGAATTGAAAAAAAAGTGTTAGTACTGTCCTTGGTACTGAGATTTTCTGCATTACATTAACAAAAAAGAAAATATAAAAAAAATATATACATTATATAATAAAAATTACACAAAATCTGTACTTTATTATAAATAAACACAGAATTTTACAATACAATTTTTTAATTAGCACAAGAGAGATATTTCACTGAATGCTTTTTCTAATGCAGCCACCACTAAAATTTTATTCCATTTCAGCTCTGAATGTTTAAATTTTGTTATTTTAAGAATTTTTTGTTTTTTATTTTATGTAATTTTGATTTATTTTGCTTAAATTTGCCAAAATAGTTTCAACAAAATAATTTGTTGGTCAATATAGGTCTAATTTGCAGTATTGTCGAAAATCGGCAAAATCACTAAATTTACAGACAGTGGAGAATATGTAGGATTAAATAGTGTCCACTGTGAAATATTCTCCTCTGTTATAATTGTTTTCTATGATAAAGTCCGAGGACGGAATAAAGTGCAGAGGTGACTTCTTTTGGTCTGTTGGGGATTTTTCATTTGAAAAAGATACAATCGAACACAATTTCACAGGACACTATTATGTCTTACAAATATGTGTAAGACAACTCATAATAAATATTATGAAAAAAACTACATGAATATGTTAAATTTCAGTTTATTTTTTCTTAAAATGTAGAAATTTTATCAATTAAAACCATTATCATTTTAAATAAGAGTTTAGAGTTTAGATGGCATCAAGATACATGTATTATTTTTAAGGTAGAACCTAAAAAAAACATTCAATTTTTTTGTCTTTCTATAAATTGTCAATAGTGCAAGTCTAGGGCCTCAACATTTAGGGGGCCTCTGGTCAATTTGTATAATACTTTTGACACTGTCATTGGACTTTCAAAGTTATGCTGTCATAATACAATATACTCTCTTAACAACCCTTCAGTAATTTTCCCTGCACAGTTGCACTCCATTTCAGAATATTGCAGAATTTATTAAAGCAGGGGCGGGGGGCGAATATTTTTGGGGTATTTCGTGTGCAAACTCACGATTTTCCAATTTTTTTTGGGGGGGGGAGCGCTGGATCCGCCCCTGTAAAGCACCTCTGATCATCCTCGCTTTTATTCAAATTGATTAAACACTCTTCCATCTGCCTCTAATCATTAGACTGGATGATTGGGAGGGTCCTATCAAAATAGCCTAAGGCATCTCTTCATCTAAATCTGGCACCGATTGTTAGTATGATTTCAGAGGAAGAAATTCAGATCTGAAAAATGGTGGACAACAAAAAAAAACAACAAACAAACGATACAAAGGCAAAAGATCACATGTTCTATATCCCAAGTCAGTAAAAAATAAATATATGTCATAAAAATAATACTATAAGTACATGGGAAAAGAGTTCCAACTGGTAAGATATTACATGGCAAAGTACATACTATAGAAAGGTACAATCAAACCTGTGTATAAAGGGCACTGTAAGAAAACTATGCTGCAAAGTAGCAGTTGACCTTTATATACAGGTTAAAATTACAGGATCTATTCATTAATGGGAAAATGAGGCTGCCCTTTGCAGACAGTGATTTGCTAAATAGAGGTAGGTTTGACTGTATTTTGGCTATTGGTCATTATACTTTGGTCCATCGCTGATATTTGACATGTATTTGTGTAGTGTTATTGGTCTTTGGCAATATTTTCGCTGTATAGCGATAATTATCACATAATGGGGAGAAAAACTTGGGCAATTATAAATAAGTGACTAGAATTGATTGATGAAACCCCCACCCATGGGTGGGTGTCTGAAATCCTCAACACTTGAGGTGGACATCATGGCACAAACCCAAGTCAGTGGTGCTAGACTTGTGGTAAAAATTCAACAGCCCTACCCAGCTCTGCCACCCATACCACAATGACAATAACCATGGTTCATATAGTCAACATTCAAATATTTAAATACAATTCTAACACTTAAAAATGCTGATCTAGTTTTGATTGGGTGATCAGGATATCAATTTACGTTATATAAAATATAAATGCATACATACATTAAATGAAAAACAGTGATGATACAATTTTCAGGGTCGTCATGTTTGTGTGGTAGTTGGATTTGCAAGTGGCGGTAAACACCATAAACGTAATCTCCCTACAATTTCCAAGGGATAATGATGTTTTAATGTACAATTTAAAAAAAATATATTTTCCAGAATCAACTTGAGTATATGCACATAGATGTTTACTTGCTAATGAAGACTAGTTTTAAAAAATAATGGTAACTAAGAAAAAATTGCAGATACCAAAAGGGGGTAATCTGAAGCCGTAAATCAAAGGACAGGCAATAAATACAATGGCCAAAAGATTGATTGATTTTTGGTGTTTAATGCCACTTTCAACAATATTTCAGCTATATCATGGCGACCAGTTTTAGTGGTGGAGGAAACCGGAGTACCCGGAGAGAACCACCGACCATGGGCAAGCAACTGGTAAACTTTATCACTTGTGGTTGCGAGTCGAGTGCACCCTTTTTTGTAATTTACAAAGCCAGGCGCAAACCCACGCCCTATCGGTGATAGGCTTGTATGAATTGTTAGATCCAGCGACCTAGCTCATTGAGCCACCCGGGCCCCTCAATGGCCAAAAGGTCACACAACGATCTACAAAACACTATAAAGAAAACTACAGGTTGAGCAACAATAACCACTCTGAAAACCATGGGTGAACTCAGGTGGTAAGTAAGAAGTTAGCAGTTCCATGTTTTAAAGCAGTCTTGTTTATTTTCACTGCCTGATAGAATTCAACAGGTTTACTCGTAGATTGATCAATTCTGATTGTCGTTCAATACAGCAGCTTTGAGGGAACACAATATATATCTAAAGTGCTAAATTACAATTGTCGGAAACTGAAATATCAGCACACATAAAACTTTCTTACATGTCAAGTTGGCCCAGTGCCGGATTATCCTATTGGCTAGCATAGGCCCCTCAATCGTGTGGTATTCTAGTTTATTTAAAGAATTTGCAATAAGTTTACTTCAAGCTATGTAAAGGTTGCTAAAATATATCACGAGTTAAAATTATTCAAGACAGGTGTGGGAGAGTGAAAGGATGGCTCCATCTGAGGGAGGGGCCATAATTTCATTAGCCCAGGGGACCCAAAAGGTCATAATCCGGCCCTGAGTTGGACTGTAGTCTACAAAAACTTTGTCCATTATACTAGGTAATGAAGAAGAAAAAAAATCATGCTTTAACACTAAAATTCAAAATCTTAATTACCGTAATAACACAAACATTTATGAGACAACACTTAAAAGACATCTAAAAGTTTAAGGAAAATATAGTGTTGCATCATTGCATAAATTACATGTTTTGTGCATACTATACTACTTTTTATAATTTACATGTTTTGTGCAAACTATATTACTTTTTTATACTACACATATTCCTAATACTACTACAACCTTAAAAAGATATAATTTTAATATATGGAAAAAATCAGCACTAATTTTTTTTCACATTGTGAAATACAATGCACACATGTATGATAACAATTAAAATCTATCTATTTAATAAAAATTAGAATTAAAACAGAATTCTGGAACTTCAATCACATTTTATATAGCACAGATCATCAGGTACAATAAATAATTCAAATGTTTATCATATTAGTAAACAATATAAAGACATCAACAATAGAGTGACATTATAATAAAAACAAGGAGAGACTATTATTACAGTTCAACTATATATGCGGGAAAATTTTTGGGAAACAATTCTGCATCATTTATCATTTAAACCCGGCTTTAAAATATTGATTAACAGTTTTTCCTTTTCGCCTCTTAAAGAATCTCTGCCGTGAACTTTATATAACGGGAAAATACGGAAATGTCCTCCTGAACATTGACGAAAATGTTCATTGGCACGCAGTATTGTAAGTTCGGGGATGTTTTAAATGCGGGTAAAGGCACGAGACATTTTAATCCTCCAGAGGATTACAGATTTTTCCACCACTGGTTCAGTGGGGTTAAAAGGTCGTAATAATGGAAGAAAGGATAATTCACCTTACAAACTTTTCAGAAAATTAAATTACACGATTTATATGAAAAAAAAAAAAAATTTAAGGATAACCATTTCAAAATCTTACTGCAGAGATACAGAATTATATTCCCTATAAAAATCGAATTTGAGGATTAAACAAGACATGTCACTCCAACAGAAATATATATAAATATAGTGTGCTTTTATTCTACATGTAATGAAAAATATAAAAAAAATACTGTGCACAAATTGAGCAATGAATTTCATTCTTGTACAATGTATACTATGTAATATTACACACAAGTCATATAGAATATCAGCAGTTTTGAAGGTCGAGACAGACATTATCACTAGCATTGCAGCAAGTCTGACAGGACGAGCAGGGATATTAGTGATAATGTATGTTGCAATCTTCAAAACTGGCATTATTGTTTTTATCGGCGACGTCAAAATGTGTTTGATGTCAGACTTACCAATAATTTTCATTATCATCCTTCCCTCCGGATATCTACCTGCTGGCTCCATAAGCAAAACTTGTATCAAAGTC
>MJUT01057035.1:152998-213707 GCA_002080005.1 Gigantidas platifrons
TTTACTTGTTTACTGACAGGACATGTCTAACTTTCTTGTCTCATAATTATATGGATTGTGATTATTCTAATCTAAAGGTCAGTTTCTTTACATTTCTTTATTAACCATTTTAACAGTCAAGATGTATTTAATATTCATAGAATGCAAGAGTTTTGAATGAAAGTTATAAAATGAATATAAAATACATATAGATTAAGCATTGGAAAGTTTACAGGTAAAACCAGCTTAATTAAAAATAAGCAAAACATAAAAGTATTATTTTTAATTAATTGCAATGTTAAAGTTTATGTTTAATAAAATAGTAACTGTTACTTTTAATGAATGCTATATTGAATGTAGAAAATCTTTATCTTGTCATGAAACACATGACTTATAGTTTTAATTTTGTTACAGAGGTTTTCAACTGAGTTTACCAGAGTCACATTGATTATAGATCATTATATGCCAATATATACAAAGACCTTTACACCTCATGTGAGGTAAGATATTGTGTTGTTTTATCATTTTACTAATTGTATTTTTGCTTATTACTTTTAATATGCTTATGCTTACTTTATTGATTTATTTGCTTTGCTTATTTATATTATGTTATTTTGAAGATGTCATGTAAATGCCAAGATTTGCAGATAGATGTATATAGTCAGTAACTGACAAACTTATCAATAATGTACACCTTACATTATTTTGCAATATAAGTATTTCATTGTTTAATGAAATATGTTTGGGTCAAATTGGTTATATTTTTATTTACACAATACAAGCACTTTTGACATATTCAAATTAGAGTTATCTTTCTTTGTGCCGATTATTTATGTTATTTTAACTTGTGTATTTGCAGGGTCATCATTTGTCATATCATAGAATAAACTAATTGTTTGTAAATTGTTGATGATTGGTTGACGATTGGACTCACAAATCAATTAAATCTACAACCTGAGAGATGTTATTTATTTAAATCCACGATGATAAACACCAAGATTACATAATCAAAACAAACACGAGACTTTATATGACGTAATACAATTGTTTACTCTAGATAAGAAAAATAGCCTTGAGCAGATTTAGATTTTAATGATTAAAGGGAAGTAACTCGAGTTCAACAGCGCGGGATATAACTTGGTTTTGTTTTACACGTTACAGTTCGTACATACATGTATATTGTATTGTATATTTTTGTAATTGATGAAATTCTCCCGTGAAGGTTTACTACATATGTACTACTTCATCTTTGTGTACATAATATTGTTCATTTGTTTTTTCCCAAAACTCTATGGCTTTATTACTTTGAGGAAAACACAGTGTAAAGGAAATGGATCCGTCATCGACGGTAAACTGGTTAGCGTGCACGCATCGAGTGTTGTAGATCGTGGATTCGATCCCCGATAGGGTCAAACCAAAAACTATAAAATTGTTTTTGTTGCTTCTCTGCTAAGCACGCCACACTATGGAGGAAAGAGCAAAGACTGGTGCATGGGCTCTGAATCAGGATAATGTGTCCGAGTGGAGCTATATGTCTACCTGAGGACTGTTGTTTAGTTTAAACAATATGTATTTCATGAAATTTCAGCATGCCTTTATTCAAATAATACTTAAGCAATGTTCGATGGGATTCAGAAAAAAATTATCAAACTTATATAAATCTGTCTCCCTCTTATGATGCTTCAGTGAGCTAGCACTATACAAATACAGTTAACAACTTTGGTCTAGTACAATGGGGAGCTCATCGTCATTTCATTGAAAATTAACTTGCTCTCACCACAATATAGCTGACACATTGCTGAGTTGGAGTTAAACAACAATCACTTACTCACTTGATCCATCAGCCATTTTGCATTTGGTACATGCATGTATTTTCTCCTTAGAATGTCTACAATCGAGGGTATATCACTTGATAGTTATAGGGGAATAGGTTCTTTTTCATAGTACTCCAGTCAGGGGGAAATTACATCTGTCCTGATACGAAGTAACCGACTGTAACCGTTTAAGCGCTCCGCCACAAGAGCCTTTTGTATTCAACAGTTATATACAATCTGTAAGGTTTAAAGGAAACCGGGAATATGCAACAAGTCATCAGAAAACGATTATTTTCTAGTGGATATCAGCGGGGATACCGGTAAGTAAATTTGTTGCTATTTTTAGAGCAAACTCGACATTCTTGCCTTGTATATAGTAGATATTAGGGAAATGGGGTATAGTTCATAAATGCGTTTATTTCACAACGAAGCATGTCAAATGGGTTCATATACGTTGTAGATGCACATTGTATTGATAGAATTGAAGAAGAAAATGTGCTGGACCCAAGTAACTGTGATAAGGATATGAAGACGGACGTCATAATAAAACACGTAATATATAAAGAAGAAGAAGAAATGCTTTATACATAAAACAGGAGATGGTGAACACTTGAAACTCTTGAAATAGATAGATTAATTGATTCTCTTTTAATTATTTGAATTTCCTTATTTATCAGATCAACCAGAATTAAGAATGTTCATAATAACTGAACTCATGGTTGATCATTCATTTCTTTGAACACGTGTATATAAATAGGATCTAATTTCTGTGAACACGTGAAGATAAATAGGATCTAATTTCTTTGAACACTGAAGATAAATATGACCTAATTTCTTAGAACACATGTATATAAATATAACTTAATTTCTTTGCACACGTGTATATAAATATGACCTAATTTCTTTGAACACTTATATATAAAAATGACATAATTTCTTTGAACACGTGTATATAAGTAGGACCTAAATGTTGTTGCTGTGAAGTACAATCTCTGGGAATCCACTGACTGTGGAGGACGCATGGCCACACAATTCGTTGTCAAGATGGGATATAAAATGTGTGTCTGGTTTTTGGAGAGTTCTACGCTGACTGCTGGTAAAACACAACATGCAGCAGCTGTCGATGAGTTATGTACAGCGTACGAGGACTGGACGTTTACGGCGAATTGTGGTGGTATAAAATATCATATCTATCTTCTATCGTTGTACTTATAACAATCACGACATCCCATCCATACGTATCCGCTTTTAACTATATGATTTATTATTTGTAAACAAGATATCAAATATTTTGGTACCTAATTTCAACCACGTGACTTATTGTTTGTAAACATCACTTCACACCCATTGGTGTCCCCTTTTAACCAGATGATTTAATATTTGTAAACAGGATATCCAATCTGTAGGTACAAAATTTCAACCACGTGACGTATTGTTTGTAAACATGACTTCAGACCCATAATTGTCCCCTTTTAACCATATGATTTATTATTTGTAAACAGGACTTCCTACCCTTAGGTGTCCCCTTTTAAACCCGTGATATATTGTTTATATCCCATCCTAAGGTACCTCTTTTTAGCCACGTGATTTATTGTTTACAAAGTGGACATTCCATCCATTGGTGTCACTTTATCACCACGTGATTCTTATTTGTAAACATATATGTATCAGCAGTTTAACAAAGGTATTCCTTTTTTGTCAACAGAACATCCCATTCATAGGTAACCTCTTTTAACCGCGTGATTAATTATTTATAGAAAAGGACATCCCATCCATTGGTGTCAGTTTTTAACCATGTGATTCATTGTTGGCAAACAGGACATCCCATCCATAGATGCCCTCTTTTAACCACTTGATTTATTGTTTTTATCCCATCCATAGATGCCCTTTTTCAACCGCATGATTTATCTCTCAGTTTATCCAATATTCCAGAGCTTGTGGTTGCTATCAGGGTCTGACAGAGGGTTGCTGCCAACAAAGAAACTATTGAACCAAGGGTTCCGACTGTTTAAGTTGAAATAGGAACGATGACTTTGATAACCGTTGCGGAATATCTGTGTCAAAAATTACCACGGATATATCCCACTTGTCGTAAACACTTCCCGGTTCTTTACTCACAAATGACTTATCATCAGGTCTGTAACTAGCGAAACAATGCGGGTGCCACTAGTTGGCACAGAAACTGCCTACTCTTCCGGAACACCGGAGCACCGCTTCTTAATGGGGTTTCTCGATCTTCAGTTTTCTGTGTATTGTTTTTGGAGATCGTTGTTTGTCTTTTCCCTTTGGCCATTCTCTTGTCCGTCCTTCTGATTACCCCCTTTGGTATCTTCAAACTCTTCTTATTGTTTGTTTAAATATGTTCTCCATCATGAATAGATCAGAAATATTCCTCACTTGTGATTAAACAACATTTAATCGATTAAACATATCTTGCGCCAACATGACAGAAAACATGAACACATTTCTGATAAACTGTTTAATCAATTAGCTTAGATATAGCCTTCAAAATATTAGTTAATATTAGTACATGTAAGTTCAGAGGTTTTTTCTCTATGTAAACAAATTGAGCATCAAACCCTTGTATCGTTTCTTTGTTTGACTAGTATATTGTAACACCTAATTATCAAATTCGGTAGTGTAGTAGTATTGTTGTGTTAAATAGAGAAGGCACACACAGACGACGTGTTGTTTTATTTATTTGAAAGATTTGAGTCATTATTTGTATGATTACCCTCATACCGAATGCTCTTTTTGCTACATTTACAACTGTATCTGTTACAAAATATGGATGTTGAAGTAGTGATATGGGTATATAAAATCACAAACCAAAAATTCTCCCCTTCCTAGATTTTCTTAGACTTTTGATGTGGTATTGGGAAAACAATTTGACACAAGAAAACCCAGAGTTTAATTCTTTTGGAATTTGTTTGAGGTTTGGCTATATTTTTCCATAGATTGACTATGCAATGTATACTACTGTTGCACCAATACTGCAGTACTAGTTCGTTGTCAGACCTGATAACGTCCAGTATCACAGGCTTACATATATTGCAGAGATAAATTAAATGCTGGCCCATTCTTATTGCATACCAGGAGCTCGTTACGGTCAATGTTGATACGTAATGCATACGGTTCATTCAACCCGTCACTTTTGGTTAAGATTTCTCTGCAGTTTTTACCATCATGTGAAAGTACAACAACGTTGTTTGTTCTCTCACCAGCCACATACACATTCCTATTTTTATCTAAGGCAATTCCCCTTTGGGTATTTTAGGACGTTTTCGTCTTTGAAGGTCCAAATCTGTTGTCCTGCTAAGGTATAGCAGTACATCGTATTGGCATAACAGTCCGTACACTTAATGTCACCATCACGCAATGATATATTTCTGGAATACCTATTCGAAATATTGACCCGATCAATGAATTGACCTTTGGGACCTAAATATACAATGTGACTTGATGAAAATGTAGGTAATGCTTGAATGGCTAGGCGATTATTGGTAAAATCTGTTCCGTAACATCCATGGCCAATATCTACCGTCTTTATAATTCTGTTTGTAACGAGGCTTACAAATAAGATTTTACCTTTGTCGTAAATTGTAAAACCTCATACGCTGTACCTGTAAACCCTACAATGTCTTTTTCATAATGTCCGTTATTAGAAAACATCAGCAACAGTTTCCGTTCTTGTTCAGCGAATACAAGTTTGCCATTCGGTAATATGTCACAACCGTTTATACAGACACGCCCCTTATCCCGATTTTGAAAATTGACAGTCGTCTTTCTTGTGAGTTGTGGTTGTGACATAAGCGTTTCCAATTCAGCTCCTGTTGTAAGACTTGTACTATAATGTACCTTTGCAACGGATATAACACCAAATATAGAAACAACTTTCACAAAAGATTCGAATTCTTGTAAAAAGTCAAGCTACAGTTCAAAAAGGTCATAATTGAATGCCCCTTTCTGTCTCTTGACTTCTCCATCTACAACTCTTGTCATTTCGTTCACTCCAATGAAAGTTTGGAGGTCACTAGCATATTTCTTTATTTTATTGACGTCTTGGCGGATATTATCAAAGGAAGTTCTTTTTATTTTCATGGTCATTATTACTTTATTTAGTTTCTCTTGTAATTTTTGTTCTGCTGACAGCATCTCTTCAACTGTCTTTTTTTCAATTTTATCTAAATGGTCGTTAAGTGATTTGCGCATGTCTGAAATATCGGACAAACATTTATTTTTATTTTTATGAAGATTAGAAATGTTCTTTTCAATCTTTGACTTTATTTTTTTCAAATGTGCCATCGATGTCTTTGAGATCTCTTTCAATATGCGCAATGGCCGTCGATGATTTGGCATTTTTTTGTATGGATAGGACGTAATTCTGTGCAACAGCGATGGTCATCTCTTATGCACATAACGCAGCACGGGTCGCCATTAATCAAGCAGTAGAATTCGTACCTATTTCCATGTTTGGTGCATCTGTTCTTTATAGATAGAATAAAACTGGGTAATTTCTGGTAGTTTTCCATGGAAATTACGATGTGCTGCTTCGTGGATGAACATCTTGGATGGTGCCTGTTACAGTCGGTACACAGGAAATCCTCGCATTCCGGACACCAGGTGGCCGCCAATTTAGATTCGTTGTCATCAACACAAATGTTGCAATATTGTATCGTTGGAATGTCAACTTTTCTGAAAACAAAACATCGAACATAAAAGATATAAAATAAAAATAACAATGTAAATGTATAAGAGCAGCCATCTTGAAATACTGTTGTCAATGCATTCGGTGCTGAAACCTAAGCAGCCACAATGTTTATTTCTAATACTTTTGACATCCGGGTTGCACTTGATTTGATTTTTGGTGTTTTAACGCCAACATCAACAATATTTCAGCTATATCATGGCAACCAGTTTTAGTGGTGGAGGATGCGGACAACCCGGAGAACCACCGACCATGGGCAAGCAACTGGTAAACTTTATCACTTCTGGCTGTGAGTCGAGTGCACCCTTTTTTGTAATAAACAAAGCCGGGAGTGAACCCACGCCATATTGGTGATAGGCTTGTATGAAATGTTAGATCCAACGACCTAACTCACTGAGCCACCTGGGCCCCCTCGTCCGGGGCTGGATCCATTTAAAAATATCGGTTGATTTCTATAATACTGTCAATAAGTCGTTGATTAAACAAATCGACCGCTCACATCATTGTCGTTGCATTTTATACCTCTCTTTCGCTCGGGATAAAACCTTTCCAAAAATATAATGTTTCTCACGTGTAACAATAACACTGCCGTAATTAATATTAGTACGGACCACCGAGCGTATTTAACTCATGTCTAATTAAACAATCATCATGTAAGTCAGTATACAACAAATAAAACAACAATTACCTATAGTTTTGGCTTTTCAGCTCAACACCTACATTACTATCTGAGTTTGCATCTACCATTTCTTTAACTGAAAATTGCAAAGAAGAATTGTACATTATATAGATCCCACCTTTGTCATGTATGCGATTTTCCATACGCTATGATATCTTGTATCTATTCTACTAATACAAAACAATGAGTGTTGTTTAAGTGTGTGCTCACATATAATCGGAATGTCACAATTAGTGACACGAAGTAAATTTGGCAGACATAAAGTGAATAACAACTCTCATATTCTATGTTAAAAATATTCAGACTCATAATGGCACAGAACTTTTAAATTCAAAGAAATTTAGATTTTAAATATAAACGTTGAGAACCCCATCATGGACATTTTTTATAATTATATTTGACGTAATTAGTTGTTCTCCTCTTTTTATACTCGTGCGTCATTCCAAGTGTCCATTCGCCGTTACATAAGAAGAGTTTGAATATACCAAAAGGGTAATCAGAATCCGTATATCGAAGACAACAGTGAGTGAGTGAGTGCGTGCTCTTCAGATTCTAAACAATCAAATATAAGTACCTTTTTGTCATACTTTAATACTGGGATAAATTTAGATCAAAGTCAAATAAATACGATTAAATGAAAAATCAATTTATCCATTACCAATGTGTTTAAATTGTCAGGTCATTTCAATGAGAACATATATCACAAAACAAAGCCGTTGATCAGTTTGTTCACAATACAATTGAAGTACACCAATCTGTTATAGTACTGTAGGGAGTTTAAAAGCAGGTTAAATGAATGGAGATTGATGACACATAATCAATGCATATTATATATTGTTGAGAATGCATGATATATGCCGTATTAAGCACAAATCTACATTAATTGCATTAAATCATCACTTAAGAACAAAGATTTTGTCGCTTCTCAAATTGCAAATTTACTGAACAAAGGATGTATCAAGGAAGTATCTACAAAACCGTTAATCGTTAATCATTAATTGTTAATCCATTTACGATAGCGTATAACAAATCGAACACGCTTCGATTAGAACTTGATTATAGACACATTAACCCTCATTTACATAAATATAGATTTAAATATGAAGATGACAAAGTTGCTCTAAAAATGCTTGATGTAGTTGATTTTATTTTCAGCTATGACTTAAAGTCTGAGCACCATCATATTGACATTTTCGATGGACATCAACAATATTTAGGCTTCGCATGGTTTTTTTTACGGAAAAAACGCGATATTTCGTATTCGCTGTTCGTCTGTTTGGTATTTATACCACAGGCTATACATTTTAAAAGGATTTGAGAGAGGTTGTCAAAGATTTCAGGTCTAAAGACGAACGAATCATTTATGTTTTTAAACGATGGTCTAGCGGGAGAAAATGATTATGATACCGCTGTTAAAGGCAGTAAACATGTGAATGATCAATTGTACAATTGTAGATTTTTTTTATTTATTCATGACAAATATCACTAGTCGCCTTGTCAGAAATTAGATTTTGCTGGGATACTGAAAATGGTCTTACTTTTGTCAAAGAAGAGGGAATTCAGAAACTTGAAAAATGCTTAACTTATGCCCTGTGCCAAGTCGAAAAAGGAATACATTTGTTTCGAGTTAGATTTTCTGACAGTATTGTAGGTCATCTTATCTCTATGCACACAGTGTCTGGTGACACAGTACGCCAAAGTACTGGTTTTTTGTATGACTGAGTTTTAGGCAAAGTAAGCCATTTGGCAATTACGTGTAAGATAACAAGAATATGCTTTGACAGAATTGTTTTTTTGGGACAATAACTTAAAATGTTAAACAATCAGTACAATGACAGCCAATAAAGTTTTTGATCGTGCACTTTTTTGTGACGCCTCATATGTAGGCTTTGTATGTTTGTTAACTCTGATTTAGATTCTCATGTAGAGAACATTGACACATTCGGTATATGAACCGAATCTGAAAGTCTTTAAAGTTAGAATGTGCCAAAAGAGTGATCTACACTTTTTGAAATGAATTGGAAAATAAACAAGTCAAAATCAATTCAAATTATCAGAATGTTGAGCACATTCTTATGGTAGGTAGCAAGAAAACGACATTATACAAATTCACACTATTTGTGAATAAAAAAAATCTTATTGGATTCCAAGGACACAAAATGATCGTGCTGATCGCGGTAGTGTTATTTTGTCAGCGTGTATTTTAGGGGGGTGGTGGGGGTGCGGAATGGTGGGTACATTTTTTAACCTAAGGCAAAATTGACTAATGTGCTGACGCTGGTTCATCGATTGTGATGGGGAAAGGAGTTATTTAGTGTGTGTGGGAATGGGGAGAGGAGAGAGGGGAGTACATAGTTCAACCTAAGATACAATTGCTTACGGTGGTGACTGAAGTTTACAAACTCCCCATTTATGCATACTCTTTCAATATGTGAACCATACCCAATCAGATATTCGAAATACGAAACTATATTAATTCATATATTATTCAGTTAGTGTTGACCTATTCATATTGTTAAATTAAAATAAAAAAGAAACAAACACAGATAAAGTTGCATCTTATCATTAAATTAATACATACATATGGACGAACCCCTATTTGATATAATGAGTGAGTTAGTGAATGATTTGTGCTTAGCACCAACTCAGCATTTTTCAGCAATATCATGGCGAGAACAAGTTAATTTTCAATGAAATGTGATGAGGTCCACTTTGTAATAGAGCAACACGCTTAGCTGGATTGTTAGTAATAAAACAATCGAATACGGATAAACATGCCCCCTCTCCCACACGGACATTTAATCCTGATTCCGAACAAACAGGCTTTGCTCTTTCTACTTAAAGCTGCGCTCTTAGCGGAGAAGCAACAAACACTAATTTTATAATTTTGCAATATATTATAGGCCCTACATCCGTATTATTTTGAGGAATTTGTCTTGGCAACGAAAATCTGTATGTACAATGCATATGAAATACTGTTACATAGCAAGACCCAATCATATATTTGAAAGCTGCAACATTCATTCTACTCTTTCCAGCTGTACGTTTATATGTAGGAAGTAGCCACGTGCCTGCGATACAGAAAGTTAAGGGTTATAGCATAGTTTGAGATCTTGTAGTTGCACCATATACCACCAAAGATAGACATACACGATACAGTAACTCATTTATATAATACTCCTATGTTATTTATCTTTCCATTTGTTACAGATTTGCTGTACAATTTGATAGAATAATATGTGTAAACCTAACTATTACAGTGGCATTTGTGTGTATATATTTATATAGGAAGTACCCCTTTATTGAGTTGCACGACATACGATATAATATAGACCCTTCATCTATATCATTACTTTGTCCAATGGCTTAGGATTTACCGTACTGTTTTATTGAATTACATTCGCAGATCTACCCATTCAAGTGGTACATCAACATATTTGTATAGGAAATACCCCCTTTTCCCTAGAGAGGTGCGCGAGATACTATATATTATAGGACCGGCATCCATATTATTCCTCTTTCCAGTTGTTAAGGATTTACAGCTCATTTTGATATAATGATATTTGAAGACTTTTCGGTGACACTTCTGCGTATATATTTATATATGAAGTACTACCCTTTCCCAGTGAGTTGCACGATATGCATAATTATAGGCCTTGCACTCATATTATTTCTCTTTCCAACTGTCATGACCTTCCATATAAATTAGGTAGAATGATATTTGTAGACCTGTGACTAATTTGTCAGTGAAAAAAACATTCCCTACTTGTAACTATATCAAAAGTTGACACAGCAAATCTTTATACTTCAAAAATTTCTGCAATCAGTAACTGAACCAGATTATTAGTCATGTGAGGTTTATTGATATTGTAAAGATAAAGATATAATTAATAAAATGAATACTGTCCTGTTGGTATACTAAACAATCTAATAGAAAAACAAACAAAAAATATCGTCATGTTGGTATACTTAAAACACTAATAGAAAAACAAAAATAAAATACCGCCCTGTTGGTATACTTAAAACACTAATAGAAAAACAAAAATAAAATACCGCCCTGTTGGTATACTTAAAACACTAATAGAAAAACAAAAATAAAATACCACCATGTTGGTATGCTTAAAACTCTAATAGAAAAACAAAAATAAAATATCGCCTGGCTGGTATACTTAAAACTCTAATAGAAAAACTAAAATAAAATACTGCCCTGTTGGTATACTTAAAACTCTAATAGAAAAACAAAAATAAGATACCGCCCTGTTGGGATACTAAAAATCTAATGGAAAAAAACCTATACTACACTAGAAAACTCGTAAAAAGAGTAAAAGTCGTTACCCCTAGCACACAAATCTGTTGTAGATCTCCTGGCTTGGGACAGCCATTGCAATAAAGACAAAAGTGGGGGGGGGGGGGGGGGCGGGGGTAAGCTAGTTTTATGGGTCCAAACCACATTGAATGTTTTATTTGTCGAATAGCAAGGTACAGGAAAATCATTAAAGAAACTCTTGGGTTATGGTGTTTAACGCCACTTTGAATCATCTAAGAGTTAAAGCTGTCATACATACAATTTGTTGCCCAGTCACTATAAGAAACAGGAATAGTCTACACAAAGATGTCTTATCAGCCAAATTGGTTCCTAGTCTTAAATTAAATACTCCAACAAACTGACGGACAGAACACTAACCCCATTTACTCTCTTGGACATGGTCATGAAACAAAATACCCACAACAGACTTCGACTTGGACTAAGTAGTTTAAATGAACATTTATTCAAGTATAATCTTTCTCTTAACAATTTCTGTGAACAGTGTACCGGGAATCATACTGAAACCACCGAACATTATATACAAACTAATGTTTGTTGTCCAAATTTAACTGCTATGGCGTTAATTTAATTTTTTTCCTATATACTATATATATATATTGTTTTTTTAGATTACTGTTCTTATTTGTTTTCAAAAGTCCAGAAACAAATAAAGAATAGCACACTATTGTTTTGTAAGAATCCATGTTCTAATTTGGGAGATAATAGTTTTTTCATGTTCCTTTACATGTCTTATATATAAAATTTCTAAATATAAATAAAGATTAACAGATTTGATGGTCACAAATTTAGCTTTAATGGGGACACGCTAGTGTAGCTCGGCAATCATGAATCTGAAGATTGACCGCAATACAGTTATTTCTATTTTAATGCAACACTAAAAAAAAATTGATAAAAATAGAGGCTGAGTGGACTGAGCATGTGGCGCGCAGCAATCAGTGTCTTTTAATTTCTTGAAATCGATTGAGACATAAATATATAAGTAGAAATACAGTTTATATTTTAGTACTGAAGGTAACGACCATTTAATTTGAAAAAGGGGAATGGGCTTTAAAATGAATAACCTGTCTATGATATTGGTAAAAAAGTTTCTTCTTGTTGTTGAACATGAAAAACAATTATTGGTGCCTAATTCCTACCAAATTTTGGTTCCTTTGACAATCATACAAAGTAACAATTCATTGGGCCTTGCACTTTCAGGGAATAAAATAAATAAATCCCAGTCAATCAGAAACCATAATTTCCCCATGGTAGTCATGTTGGTTTTCCAATCTGGACCAAATGAGGAAACGTTATACATAACTTTCCATAGGAGCTTCCTACTAAATTTCAATGAATTTGGTCAAATGGTTTTTAGAGAAGATTTTTTTAAATTGGCAAATCATAAACAAGAACTGTCTATGACTACCATATTAGTTGTCCGATCAGCACGAAATAAGGAAATGTTGTACAGGATATTCATACACCATTCCTACAAAGTAGCACTTCATTGTGCCTCCTTGTTTCAGAGGAGAAGATTTTTCAAATTTCAGAAACAATAATTGCCCATGGCGACAATGTTCTTTTATCCAATCGGGATGAAATGAGGAACTCTTATAGAGTACATGCCATATATTCCAAGCGTTTCAGAGAAGAAGATTTATAGAAATCGACCAAGCAGAAACTAAGAAGTGCCTATGACAGCCATGTTTGCTAACAGATCGGGACGAAATGATTAATGTTATAGAGAACTTTCCATAGATCTCCCTACCAAGTTTCTGGCTTTTGGCCAGGTGAGCTAATAATATGTTTTTAATTTCAAAAATGACGTCTGCGCTTGCATGTCAGACTGGACTGCAACTATAGATATTTGAAGGCAAATATTAACCAAATATAATTCATGTTATATCAAGCGTTGCATTAGAATCTGCCATATTTGACTTTTTCAGACAGGTTTTGTCTGGAAAAATTAAGCACACTGTTGAACAAAATAAATAGTATATAGCAAGTTGAATAATAACAGTAAAGAAAAAAAAACTGTTTGACAAAGTATAGAGTTTGTTCTAACGGATCATCGCTCTAGACTTCTTCAAAAGTTGTCAATGTGAAATAATGAACAACGGAGTTTAGAATGAAACACTAGTTTAAAAAGAATCTATCAATTCGGTCAATTCACTCACAAGCAGATTTGACATAATAGACACACTGATAAACTCTTAAAAATGTGTTCAGTCATTATAATTCCAATAAAGCAACATATCATTTCAAAATAGTTTGGATATATGAAAAACAGATCACTGTGATCGGACATGCAAAGTTGCATGCTAATTAATGTAGACATACACAAATGTCATAAAGGAATATGTACACATTTCCTGTGGGACAATACCCAGTTTCAACATCTTTTATGTCAATTTGTCTGATAAAAAGAAGTTGCAGCTATAATTCCCTCACCCCGGTACGAAAAGGGAATTTATAAACATTGTTAACTTTCATGGACAAATTTCTGGAAGTGATTTTATCAAATCAAAGTGACCGATATTTATATATGCTAATCAGATTGGAATTATAACTGAAAAAAGCAACACAAAATGAAACAATAATAAATATCCAAATAAAAATCAATAATTGAACTAAATGCTTTTTTATTACTTGGTTCTTCATACAAGACTGGTCAGACATCTCCTCTCTATAATAAGTTTAGACAATTGCATACCATATTGCATATACATGTATATTTCATGTTGTGTAACTAGAGGCTCGAGAGCTTAAATCCCTGACGGTGACCTGATTAACTAGAGGCTCGTGAGAGCATGTTTCGCCCACCTGTTTAATTGACTGTTAAGACAGAAATTAAAGGACCAGCTTTACATCATTTCTGTTCAATTGCAATCTAATAAAGGACCATCTATCAATAATTTCAGTTAAGTTACAGTTCAATTGGAATAGTAGTTTCTGACAAAACCTTTTTTTTTTTTGCATAGTTCCTGTGTTGTCCTATGTAAAAGTGGGTTACTCGGTGGTGGTCATCTTTGATTTTCGATCAGCACAAGAAACATAAATCCACAGAAGTACTATCTATAGATCATTTTAGTAAAGTGTCAGTTCAAGTGGACTAGTATTGACGAATCAGAGACCTTTTTTTACTGTGGTGGCCATCATGGATATTGGAACCACGCCAAAACACATAAATCTAAAACTTGAAAGATGCATGAATAGCTTAGTAAAGGTAATGCAATATTCCAATTTGAATTTCAGGGAAAAATTGTCTTCACCCAAAACTGGTGTAATATTACATTAAGATCGTACATGACATTCAAAACTTTCAGTAAAATCAACTTTAGTAGCAAAACCAAAATTCCAAATCCATCAAAACTATTCTATGACAAATTAATTAATCAAAGCACCCATGTTGAAGAGTTATTGTCAAGCAATGTGCATCAATAAAATTTATATGTCATAGACATACTGGGCATCATAACATGTTTTAATGATTGTTCAGAAGATTATTTTCCAGACTGCTACTTGTGGAATTTGTATTAAGTGTGGAGCCACTACTACTCTGGATAATGCAGTAGCACAATCTTCTGATTCTGCTTTATATATTATAACTCAAGCATATATTTGGTCATTTTCAGTTTCATTTCTGTTCAAATTAAAACCTTACTTTATTTTCAAATTTTAGAACGACCATTTTGAGACACCTTTTTTTGCACAAAAGTATGTCAAATTTTCAAATTTTGACTATTTATACACCCATATTTCATTGCAATCAATTTCAAATATCACAACTCCTTTCTTATCTAAATTATCTAATAGGCCCATTGTTTGTCCTTTGCTCACTTCATCTATGTTACAGTCACCTGAAATGTTTTATCTATATTTAAGAAAAAAGTACCTCCCATGGTAATTCCTTTATGCCATAATCATAGAGGAGTTCTTCATTTTCTGATATATCTCGTCACGCATATAAACAGATGAAAGGAATAATATTTTGTTCTTGAACCTTCATTGGACAATATTTTACTTTCCTCCCATGATTCACCAAACGTCCCAATATTGGGCCAGACTGTGGTTCTTCTGTGGCAGCAATGCTAAAGGAGAAACAAACTAGTATTACTGTGAGCCCAGCCCACTAAGATATACCCCCGCTCTCCACATCTGTCTAACTTATTTCCATAACCAAAATATTACTGATTTTTCCGATCAAACATGAAATGGACCCTCCTCTCTTCACCAGTAAGCTGCTGATAAAATATCAAAACATTCTGAGAAACACTACTCAAGTTATCATACGACATCAGGTAAAAATCCAGTAAAAGTCCAATAACTCTGGAACGGCAAAAGTGAAAATCGTCAAAAATGAGAGAGGTCCTCCTCTCGTCACCAGTAAAAAGCTGATACAATTTTAAAAGATTCTAAGAAACACAACTAAAGTTATCGTACGACTTAGGATTTGTCTACAGACGAACAGACGGACGGACATGGTGAAACCAGTATATCTCTACAACTTCATTACGGGGGTATAACAAGATTTACAATGCATACGGTAATACCAGCATTTAAATTTCACAAAATGTAATGTGTACTTCCTTAAGAACAGGATCCCAATTAAATATTTCATCAAAATTTTATATATCAAGTTCATATACATGTATCCCCACTAACGTTGAGTCCCGCTCAGGAGAGGTATGCTCGTTACAACATCGTGTGATGAAGTTTGTCAGTTACTTCTGATAGGTTGGTGGTTTTCTCCGGGTACTGTGGTTTCCTCCAGAAATAAAACTGACCGCCACGACATAACTCAAATATTGTTGAAAGTGCCATTAAACACCATAACCCTAACCCATGTCAAGTTCAAAATAGCAATGTATAAAATAAAATTTCCAAGCTTTGTTTGACAAAAAAATGCAATTATTTAACAAAAATGAATGCTTTTTTGTGTCTCCATGGCAACAGATTGCAAATAAATTGGCTCAAGTGATTTTTAAAAAATCTATACACTATTCCTCTGGAATTTGAAGAAAATTGGTCTGGCGGTTCCTGAGAAAACTGCATTTTTTATTTTTCATATTGGTTTGGTTTGGAAACAGCGGAAATGTTGAACATATTTAACAATATTTGCACATCTACACATGATAACTAAAAGTCCCTTAAAAGCTTCTTAAGGTTTGCACCAAAAATATCTGGAGGGATTGAACAAAATAGGTGAAAGTAAAACTGGAGGCTTTACACATCCTGAATCACTCACCTTGTTATCAACTTTTCAGAAATTAAAGGACCAGCTTTACATCATTTCAGTTCAATTCAATTCCACTTGCAGTTTCTGACAAGAAGATGTTTTTGGTATGTTGCCTATGTAAAATTTGATTACACAGTGGGGGCCATCTTTAATGCTTAATAAATGGGGGAGGGGGAGGAGAACGGACCTTCTATGAATCATTTCAGAAGAACTTCAGTTCATAAGAATCAGTAGACTCTGGCAAGCCATGTGATTTTTTTTTTATATTTTAGACGTAACATTTGGTTACGAAGTGGCAGCCTTCTTGGATTTTCAATCAATATTGAATATACAAATCTGTAGATCATTTAATCAAAGTTTCAGTTCAACTGACTGGTAGTTTCTGGCAAGAAGATTGTTCCTATGCTTTAATATGTAAACTTTGATTATGTGATGGTGGCAATCTTGGATTTTCGATCAATGCAGGAAATCAATAAACTGTAGATTATTCCTGTAAAGTTGTAGTTCAGTCGGCACAGTAGTTTCTGACATGAAGATATTTTTAATATGGACCTCTCAAAGGCGTTTTTTGAACCGGGAAAACAAATTAAATAAACATTTCTGCCAAGTTAGGGCCCACACGTTTCAGTTGTTTTGGAGAAGAATGACATATAAAAAGTTGAAACCGTCGTCACAATGCGGCTAAGTTTTGTTCAATATGACTCATAGGTTTTGGAAACGATTGAAATGTAAAAAATTAACCAATGACTGTTGCCACAACATGGCAAAAGCTTACATTTCCTTCAACTGAAAAGAAATCTTCAGGTATTCCTGTTGAAAATGATTATCATACTGAAATGTTATACATATGTATCAGTTTTTTGTTCTTGACATAGTTCTTGCTGTATACATTTGGAGATTCTTCTTCTGCTGGCTGCTTTTTCAACTATGTTTAGAGTAATGTATTCCATATTAAATTACTGCAATATAAGCAGGCATTTATTGTTTATACTATATTTGCCTTAATATTTCAAAAACACTTACCACCAGTGTTTTCCTTTAGAGGCTAAACAATTATCGAAATGTGGACTCTTTATCTTTTCCCCTTTGTTCTCCTTCATCTGCTGTTGTCAGTTCACCATGATATGCCAATAGAAAATCCCCTTTTAATCTCTTTTTTTGTCAGTTCTAACACCACGTCCTATTAAAAGAAGAATTACAAAAATATTCAGTTACATATATGTACAAATGCGTAATGAATGCAAAGCACAGGCCCAATTTCAATTTGCCAATTTGCTACTGTTTATTCCTGTCCCCATCTTAAGACTTATTTCAAGAGTCATTTTTATTGTATTCCCATCTCATCCTACTACAAGAAGATACTGAAAATATAAATAGGGAAAAAGAACAAAAGCATGTTGATGATCTGGCAAAACAAGGAATACATATATTTGTACCAAAGGACACACTACCAATCCATCTAACAGGAACACATATGAGATATGTACAAAGTCCACTGCAACACAGAATAGAGCATCAGCCTTATCAATCTGTGTATCAAAACAGAACACATGTACCATATCAAAATGGAAGAGATGATATACAAAGAAACAGGCAAACGTACCCTCAAAATAGTAGTTGGGAGAGTTCAAAATGGAGAAGAAACCAAAATGACAACACACACCCACAAACAGTACAAAATAGAAATCCTGAATCAAGTCATATGAAACGGAATCTTCAATTTTTATAGGAAAGCCTATTCCAAATGGATCTAAAATAGCAACTATAAGGAATAAAAAGAAAAGCTTAAAGCTTATTGCCTTCAACTGCAAAAATATCAAAACCTGTGCTGTAGTGATTAATGAATTATTTTTAAATTACATCATACTGTTACTTCAGGAACATTCGCTATAAGATTTTCAACTGAATTTAATTAGTGAAATTGGTACAGATATATGTTTTGAAGCTAAAACTGTGGACATGAATAACAAAATACAACCTGCTCAAGTGCAACTGGGTTATGGTGGTATAGCCATAATATGGGAAAAAACCACTTAGATCAATCACTTAATGAAAACTCTAACTGATGGAGGAGAGCGTATACAATACATATAATTCATAGACAATTATATGAGACCATTATTAATTGTATCAGGTTACTTACCAACAAAAGGTTGTCACCACATAGATGACTATAATAGTGCAATCCAGTGGATATAATTTTAGATTTAAAAAAAAACTCTAGAATATTAAAACAAGTGTATGTGAAGGACTAGTGCACATTGTACATAGTGTGTAAATAGCCGTAGAAATATAGATTAAAAACGCAGTGGTAGAGGTTTTGCATTGCATTTTATTTGGTGATTCACATCACCATCTCCAACGTTGGAGGTTAAGAAAGAAAGATAGAAGATACATGAAATACTATTACTGTGCTTTAACTTGTTTTATGATATGTATACGTTTCTTTGAAGTTCAGAATTATTGAATGATGTAAATCAATACACAACTATAAGAACACATTGTGTATACACTTTATTATACAATAAGACTAAATTATTTTTGCATTACACCTTCATTGTAGTCTGTACGCAAACTGTAAAATGTTCATTCAATCCTTGCGTGCATCTTACGCCAGTGTCAGTTGAATCTGAATTTCGCGCTAATGCTACCTCTGCGTGTACATTTGAGGCTTGACACACATGTAAGTAATACTTCAATTTGCTAAATTTGATAATAAATTAGTAAAAAACAAAACCCAACACATCTTTAATGGTCGCTTTTGATAATGCCAGGGTAGCAAAAGTCCAATTTAACCTTAAAAAGAAACCACATTAATTACACAAAAGGGTTTTAATGTCTTCGAATACACACTCAAAGCAATTATTTTTCATCAATTGTAAAATTTATACTGAACAGCCAGGATTTCCCAGCTATGTTTGGTAAATATTTTACAAAGAGATCATTATAAATTACGATGTGACATAAAATAATCCTTGCTCAAAATAGAATTATCCAATTTGGTGTAAAATTTAAGTACGACTACGCAAGAACTAAATAAATGTATCAAAATAAAACAAAAAAGTAAAGAAAGATTGTAATTGCAATACTTCAATGCATTACTAAAACACTTTCCGAGTTTTTCTGTGAGGACACACAGTAATAACTGTACCAAAATGGCAAGATCTACTCACTGACCACGTTGCATTGTTACATCAACTATGTCAGAAATGGAGCTAAACACAAAAACTTTAAAAAAAACAAATTTCAAACGAATGTACAAAAAATGTAAGGATGGTCAAGGGTAACACTAATGACCAGCTCACATTCGAGGTGGGAGGGAAATAAGTAATTATACCTTTAGGAGGAATTATGTCCACAAAGTATCCTGGTAGATAGATGTATTATAGTCTTGCAATTTCTTCTTGGTCTCATTGCCTGTAATCCAAAGTACATTTTAGATTCATAAGTTTCATTATTTGCTTTAAAAATGGATCGACAGAACTCAAATAACCAGATTGCACATGTTTCTTCAACAAAGTGGACGATGGTCTATAATGCAGATTAAAATATATGCAAATAAAAAAATTTAAGAATGAAAATATTGCAATAGTTTTGTATGTAATAAAAACAATCAACATTTTGCTGAAAAATCAAAGTCCCTAATATGTACAAATGTAGAAGTATGTAAACATTATTTTTATACTTGAAATGTCTGGTTGAAAACTGTAAGATGCGTTGATTGAATAGGTACCCTCTTTTGAACATTTTGCTAAAAAATGACTAAATTCCCATGTCCAGAATAAAGAACTACTGCATGGTAACAGCTTGATACGATCGCAGCAAGTTGAAATGGAAAAGTTAAGAGAACAAGTAATGTCAAATGAGATGGGCATACAGGTACCATGGGCCTTTTGTTTTTTTTTATTTTTAAACTGGTGTAACCAAGTCAGGTTTACAAAATTACAGGATTTATTTTCATTTATTACAAACAAATATTTGTTATTTTGAGCATTAGTCCCTTTTAGCACCCCCTTTTTATTTCAGGAACAACAAGAGCTAGGTTAAACTTGTTTAATAATCACTAGAAGGTGGCTTGTGTCGATGCGTAGTCATCTGCAATCCAATAAATTATATGACGGAGATTCCCAGAAAACATTAGGTATTAGTTCTACATCCACCAATACTGCATTGTGAAGCTTAAAAGGGAAAACCGTTCATGAAAAATAAACCGATTTGTTTATATTTTTGCCAATTTTTGCATTGAAAGCCTTCTCTTTTTGTATTACAAAAGACATTATTTTCTAACCATTGATTGTATCGATTTTTTATAATTGATATACTGGTCGGGGACCAAATATCACCATTTTTTACTTGTTGTTGTCAGATTATCTCTATATCGTTCAGTACACCCCTTTTAAGTTCCCAGTTTAGCAGTTATTTTAAATGTTATCCTAAGACTAACCTTCGATGCAAACATTTTTATTTTTTTCTGTACACTTGCATAAACATGTAAGGGACCCTTTGTAAAGTTGTTAACTTTTGGCAGTTAATCGGAAGGGGACAGTACCAATTATGCGGTCTAAATTAGCAGCGCAGGCAAAGGAAAAAGCGATCTTTTGTACATCCATTTGTTATGGTTTCCTTTGAAAGGAGACAAAAATGCCCATTACCACAAAAACGATAATTATATATAGAAACCATGAATCAAAAGACTTGAAACGTGATGACTTGTGCGTATTCAGGATACATGTATTAATTTACTGCTAATATATAGAAAAGATGATTTTGGAATGTCCTGCAGGTGTCGAAGTACATGTGTAAGGTTTCACTTTCAATATATCCATTTTTTTATTTTTAGATTTTATGTCCATGTGACCCCCCCCCCCCGTGGGTTCCATTCGGATTGCTAAAAAAATTCTTTGGAATATACATTTTTTAGATACAAACATAATATTGAGGTCAATATTTTGTAGCTCTAAACTTGTCACATTCGTCTTCTACAAAAATTGGTCTCAAAATGTGTGGCGTGCAATGTGGTGATAATTTGTCCTCCACCAGTAGTGTCTATTGCCATGATGACAATTACCAAAATAATCTCGCCACTCATTATGTACTTAAGAGGAACTATTGATTTTAGAAAATAAATACAAACTAACAAAGCAAATACATGTACACGAAAGAGGAATTCATCCGACATTAGGATCAAATTATTTTGAATGATATTCACAGGTGGCGAGATAAGCCTGCCAGCCTCTAGTAGTGTAGGAAGTATAACTGCCCTTGACTCAAGGCTTGTGCATTCTGTGAAATATTCACTCTTGAAAATGACTCTGCGTTGATATTTGATAGACACTTTAATGAATGATATATATGACAATTGCAGAGAGTTCATTTTGTCTCACAAATTCGCTTAATTTCAACAGATCATCCAATGAAAAAACATACAATTTATATTTCTTAAAATTTCTCAAATTTGGGGCCCTCAAATTTCTGTATCCGGCATCAGAGTCAGACACATCACTTGCATAATCAATTCGCTGACATTCTGAAAAATCTATGCATCTGTCCCAAGTTATATAGTATTTAACAAGAATATAACCTACGGCAGACTTAACGTTCGTCGCCATTATGTGGAAAACATTTCACTTACCTCGGTGAACCAACAGACTTAAATATGGCAGCATGTGCACTTTAATAACTGAAGCAATGAAGAAGCCCGATGAGTTACTATTGTGACAATAGAGAGGACTACCGAAATTAATATTAATGACGTCAGTACAGATTAACCAATGAGAATGCTATTATTAACACACATTTCGTTTTCACTATTGGGTGTGTGTCAAAAAAGATACACACAAATAACACGCTACCGTTATATAGAGGTATAGCCGAAATTTTAGCAGTGTGGGTAATACAAACTATGGACGCTATTTATGAGGTACACACACCTGGATAATGGGAAATCTACCTCGGTAGTTTTCTGTACCTCGTTACGTGGGCGTGTACTTCTATGATTTACCTTGTTATTAACAATAAATCAACACGCACGCACACGCACGCACACACGCACGTACGCACTCTCCCTCACACCCACCTTCCCACCCACCATCATACCCAATTGCTGCTCATTGCAAAAGGGTATGATATATAACAATAATTATCAGTAACACGCTTTGGGAAAATGAAACATGTGACATACGTTATAGACCTAGCTCTGTTTGAGGGTAGATATGCGATTGTTACACTATTCCATACACTATGTATAGCTTATATTGCTAAATTGGATATCTACGTTTTGTACTATCACTGGTTTGACACCTCCCTTATGTTTTAGATGTAGACGGCAGTGAATTAGTAGCCATACAAACATTGGATTGGACTATAACTGGTTTGACACCTCCCTTATGTTTTAGATGTAGACGGCAGTGAATTAGTAGCCATACAAACATAGGATTGGACTATCACTGGTTTGACACCTCCCTTACGTTTTAGATGTAGACGGCAGTGAATTAGTAGCCATACAAACATTGGATTGGACTATCACTGGTTTGACACCTCCCTTATGTTTTAGATGTAGACGGCAGTGAATTAGAAGCCCTACAAACATTATATTGGACTATTACTGGTTTGACACCTCCGTTATATTTTAGATGTAGCCGGCAGTGAATTAGAAGCCCTACAAACATTGGATTGGACTATCACTGTTTTGACACCTCCGTTATCTTTTAGATGTAGTCGGCAGTGAATGAAAAGCCCTACAAACAATGGATGGACTATCACTGGATTGACACCTCCGTTATGCTTTAGATGTAGCCGGCAGTGAATTAAAAGCCCTACAAACAATGGATATAACTAAAATAATTGATTACTGGGGAGTCAAGTTAGATGGTACTAATGCTCAAAAGGATCAAGCTGTCCACAATCAATTGATATCAACAGGCTATATATGAAAAATTAGAGTATACCGAAGAGGGCAATCAAATATTGACAATCTAGAGAAACAAGCTATGCATGTCACACAGGTCGAAGGAAAACAAAACAAAAACACAACATTGCACTGCGGTGCACACCACAATACCCAAACGGACACAAATAACGCACATGAAACATATACTCTCCTATTTGGGTTAAAAATGAACAGAAGATCGTTTTTATTTTGAAATCGTAGCGAACACCTCAACATGGAACTCAGAACGAAACGACAAATCATAGGACAAAAAAACAGGTGAGCAGCAGAATATCCACAAAAAAAGCCGGGTGTGATGCATGTGCCCACGCTGGTAATCATTTTCTGACTCTTATAAGACATCCGCCGTGCTTCTAATATATAAAACCAAGTTCAGTAAAATTATTGGCAGAAAAGAATACATATAAGTAAAAGATCCATTGCCGTTTGAGATATGGATATTTGGTTAACCAGATTGTGTTGATGACCTTATAATTTTTGTTGCGATGACTTCAACCTAGGAGCAACTTAGCTTTGTTTGAGTAGCTTTTGCGTCAGAAGCTGAGATATGTCCAGAAAATCACTGTGATGGGTACGAACTCCAGAATAATACATTAGTTGTGAAATTGAAACTCCATACGCTGGTGATGCTGGAATATTGCTACTGATAAAGGGGAAGTTGACTATTGAAAAACTGAAGTCATCCCGTTTGTCGTAGTGTTTTCTTTTTAATCTTCCTTCGTTATCGATTTCAAAGTGAAGGCCAAGGTAAGAAGCAGACTTTTGAGTATCAGTATTATCCTTAACTTGCAGCTCATTTCGATAGATGTGATGTAGATAATCTCTGAATGGAGAATTGTTCTGTGACAGAACATCGTCTACGTAGTGAAAGCTGGAATTAAATAAATGCATGCGCTAATTTTCTATCGTTATTTGTGGGAAGCCCATGAATAAAGTATGCCATGTAAAAAAAAAATCGGGGAATAACAGAGCACAATTCGTATCCATTGGAATACCAACTGTTTGTGGAACCAAACAGGAAAGATATGATTAGAACATCTAACATTTGAATGATCTCGTTCCTGTTTTTATTTATTTTTATATTTTGAATGGCTTTTGACAAAATGTTGTCTCTACCAATAACAAGATATTGATTCCTTTGTTTTCCGTTCTTCTAAAAAAAAAAACAACACTGACTCCATTTTTTAATTCTAGATTATAGTAGCGTATGTGGAATGGTGGTATATAATGTCGAGCAATCAAATAGTTTAATGATGTTACAAACACACTGAGATCTAGAACTTAAAGTCTACAGTAAGTATTTTGCGCTTTTTAATAGCCACATTTGAATAAGGCATTTCTAGAAAAGCAGGTATTATGATTTTTTATGGAAACCCTCTTTGACGACTGTAAAAATAGAAATTATAATTTTAGAAAGAAGCTTGGTGGAACACTTTGCAACTCCTGCAATAATCATTGTTTGTATGGACACTAATTTTGGTATCCAATACAGTGAAAGAAGATCACAATCATCATCTTTCATGGGAAGACCAAAAATAAAAAAAGACAAGAATGACATGTGATTATCAATGATTTCCTCTTCTGAAAAGGGTAGATGCTGTATATGTACGATTATCTTGTGAGAAGAGGCTGGACATACCAAAGGGGTAATCAGAATCCGTAAATCGAAGAAGAACAGACAATACAATGGCCAAAGGAAAAAGTACAAAAGGACAAACAACTCTACAACACATACATATAAGCCTAAAGATCGAGGAATATGAACCCCACTCCCGGAGTGAACTCAGGTGCTCCAGAAGGGTACAAGTGAGCTATTTAAGCTTAATTATATATTTAAAAAATCAGTGTAATGCTTGCGGCAGATAAGGGCGATGTTGTTAGGGGCCTTATCTGAAGGAACTACAACATATTTGTCGTGAATAATGGACCTGCAACCTCATGATCTATCCATACATATGTTGTTTTTGTGCTCATTAACTTTCTGAATTTTAGGATTCGAATTTCAATCAACGACCTATCAACTTTGATCAATTCTGAAAGGTTATAAACCTCCTCTTTTTCTCAATTTCTGGCATAGTCAACCGCAGACTCCATAAGAAGTTTGAAGTTGTATTTCCAATTTAAGATCAGTGTGGGATATACGTTCAGTTTTCCCAAATTGTAAACATTGTAGTTCAAACGAAGTATGTTGCGGACGAAACTGTAACAAGAGAGTTATTTCATATTCATTATATGGTAATAATAGGAGCTACACAGATGTAAATCAGCAGCATTAGGGATCAAGAGCTATTGAGCAAAGGGACCCACTTTTTTAATATGTAAAGCAACATATAAGAATACACATCATCTTAGGCTACGACACACACACACACACACACACACACACACACACACACACATATATATATAAAACAGTGTAAAATACTATAATGAATGTCACTGTGGTTTCAAACGAATCTTTAGCAGGAAATTATCACAATTATTCTCATATATTTCCATACCATTACTTACTGGGCCTTTTAGCAAACTCAGAACTTGGGTAAACCCA
The DNA here is from genome assembly GCA_002080005.1 of Gigantidas platifrons. Lineage (NCBI taxonomy): Eukaryota > Metazoa > Mollusca > Bivalvia > Mytilida > Modiolidae > Gigantidas > Gigantidas platifrons. The sequence continues at coordinate 179,221 of MJUT01057035.1, forward strand.
AATTCTCCCACGATGAACCCTATCACCACCAATATAAATTAGATTGTTAACAGTCAGATTAAATAAGAAGCGTAGGAATATGTGTTTCTTTCAACTGACAATACTATTCCAAACATAATTAAAATAAGAACACAATGTCAAAGTAATTTTGTTAAATAATTTTACGGGTGCCACTAGTGGAGCAGGAACTTTTTACTCTTCCGAGCATCTGAGTTCATCCTCGGTTTTTAGTGGGATTCGTGTTACTCGATATTTAGTTTTATGTGTATGTTTATATCTTTTCTAGATCGTTGTTTGTCCTTTTGTCCTTTTTATTTTGGCCATTTTGTTGTCTTTCTATCGATTTACGGAGTCTGTTTACCCCTGTGGTATCTTCAAATTCTTCTTACAAAATAAATAGAAGACCATGAAAATGTGTGCAATATGTAGCATTTCCTGCCAATTAAACAACAATTTGCGTGCGATATTACCATTCTTGTAAATATGTACATTAGTGTAATATCCGTAATTAGCATGGCGACGTAGACGAGTTAAAATGACAAACGTATCCTTTTCAAAGCTATATGTTACAAGAAAATTCCCCAACGTATTCAACAATATTCGCGTGATACTACCACTATTACATTGTGCTATTGTGAATTAAATATCTTATCAGCCATTTAAATGTAAAGTACAGATAACAAATATGAAATCACTTCGGCGCAAAAGCCATTCTAGCCTGCATTAATAAAAGGTAAATTGCACATTCAGTAATGGTGGATGTGTATCTAGTATGTAATTATTATTTAATTAATAATAAAATATTTCAAGTGACAATGAAACGTACAGTAGTTATTATCGTTTTCGTGTGTACTTTATTCATAACACTTACAATGTTGGAATTTTACAAAACAGCAATAAGTGGCGAATATGGTGAACGTGTGGATTTATGTAGCAATCGAGCGCCTAAAAATATATTTTTTGACGTTGGGAGTAACCGTGGTGACGTTTTATATGCGTTCTTGTACAAAAAACACCTACAAAATAGTAACAATCACGACTGGAAGTTTGCAGAGGAGTATGACCCAGCAACATATGATGTATATGGCTTTGAAGCTATTCCATCATTCGCTAAATTATTAGAACAAAAATTTCCAAAAATTCATATTGTCAACGCTGCAGTTTGGAATGAGTCTGGAAAGGAGGTTTCAATAAGCATAGATCCTGATAAAAAGCACGGTAACTGGGGTAGTTCACTTATAAAAAAATGGTCTAGTGACAACGTCACCGTCAACACTCTTGATTTCGCTGCTTTCGTCATGGAACGGGTGTGTCTAAAAGATAACGTACATTTAAAACTGAATATCGAAGGTTCTGAATACGTTGTCATGGATCATTTAATTAAAACAGACACGTTGAAGTTCTTTGATTGCGTCTATATGTATTTTCATGTACTATTTTTTCCCCAGGAGAAAAAAGCTAACATAACAAAGAAAACAGTTAATTATCAGAAAATTCTTAAACAACTTGGTATCAAAATAGCAGTGTGGAGTGTACATTTTTAAAGATTTTAATATACAAATATTTCCTTGGGTTTTCATAGCTAAGGGCTTTCTTATTTATATTAATTATTAATTATCTATTGCATATATTATATAATAACTATCCATTGTATATCGTGTTGGACGTTATTCAAATTAGATTCAAAAGAATACATTAATAGAACAAATGCATATTATACCTTAATCTACATATTATAGATACTATAGAAAATATGTTGTGGGGTTAGGATTAGAGATGTGATGTTTAGCGCCACTTTTTACAATATTTCAGTTATATCTTGGCGGTTTGTTTTATTGGGGAATGAAACCGGAGTACCCGGAAAAAAAACAGTGACGTAACAGAAATCACATCATGTTGTATCGAGTATACCTCGTCTAAGAGGGATTCAAACCAACAACGAATATGTTGTGTTTACATGTACAATGACGCCAATAATTATTTAAGTAATGTATTGCTTTATTACCAGATATTTTCAGAAAGGGGATTTATGATAGCGAAGGGGTCGTCAGATGTCGTTTAGCGTCGTTTAACAATACAGGGAAGACCATGCAATGGTCAACAGAAAAAAAACCCAGAAAAACAACGATCTACAATAACTAAATATGAAGCAACAGGAATTAGTGACTAATTACTTGAGCTCTGGAATTGTATGCATAACCGCTTCCACTAGTGACTCCGGCTAAGGTGCTTCATGAGATTATCATCACTTATTTTAAACAATTGCCGTCATGGTTGTGATGATGTAGTAGTTGTATATATAACTATCTGTGCAATCAGTACCTATCACCGCTAAAGGTTTATGAGTTCGAATCCCGTTCATGGCGATGTGTACTCGTTACAACAATTAAGAATTGAATGCATTCTTTTGAATTTTCATTGGGGTATGAAAGCGTTGACCGAAGTAGCGCTTCATGTTGGAAATGTAGTTCGATCAACGCTTTCATACCCAATAAAACTTCAAAAGAATGCATTCAATTCTTACAATTATATTTAAATCACGCCAAAATTTAAAATAGTTGACTTTTTCGTTGTGACTTTTATTGGTGTTAGATTATTTGCTGTTGGAAATTACTGCGCCATTGATTGTTTACATCTGACATCGTCATGGAGGCACGTGCAAGTTGGGGTTTGAGTTTCATTGGGATTTGAAACATCTCTTTTATAATCATGTGACCACTTCATGACCAATCATATTGCAAGATTTCAATGAAAAACGGAAGTTATGTAATTATTATGTGATGAAGTTTGTCAGTGATTTTCGACATGTCGGTGGTTTTCTCTGGGTACTCCGGTATCATCAACCAATAAAACCTACCGCTACGATCTAAATGAAATATTGTTGAAAGTAACGTTCAACATCATAAACCAGCCAACCAACCTGCAAGCTATTGCATCGTTTATATCAGAAAGTAGCTTCAGTCTATATGTTATTTGTATTTATGCACGCATACTTGCATCTAACACGATTTACCAATCATATGAATAATTTGACGGGTGTTACTGGTTGAGCAGGATCTACTGATCGTTCCGGGGTGCCATTGTTCACATCCGGTGTTAGTAAGGTTCGTGTTGCTCAATATTTAGTTTTCTTAGTAGATCATTACTTCTCGTTCTGTTCTTTTTTCTGTTTTTTTTTTTTTTTTGGTATTGCATTTTATGAAGAAATAAACATTAGAAGCTCATTCAAAAACGTTAACGAGAACATTACTTTGTTGATTATTTTCAAATGATACAAAAGTCAAAACAAGTAGGATAATTATATAAGACTGTATGTAAAGAATAACTTATTGTTTTATATTTAATGTGCTCATAAATATGTAATATATGTGACTTAAAGACAACATAATGGCATTAATAATTATAATCTGTAATTATGCCTGATTCATGTTATACAATAAGCTCTGTCTACTGGTATATATGTCTTTTTAATACTGCATGTAACAACTGCTCAACATTTTTAGTCATGTACATATTACTCTTTTGATTCGGAAATAGTAGAGAAGTTATGTCCATTCTGTGTTTGCAATATTAAACACTGCATTTCAATGAAGTGTTCAGTTCAGTAACAATAACATACATTTCATTCATAAGCCGCGCAAAATGTCATATTTGGAATTGAATTAAATTGTACTTATGTACAGCGCTTAAATATCTACATATTTGAAATTCAAATATTTTCGTTTGGCATTCTACTCCACGGAGCACGCGTCATTGTGGCCATGATAAGGGAAGTAACTCCTGTAAAAATACTGATAATAATTTTCGAATCAAGTCCGTAATGCTTAATTGGTATATTGTGCGGGTATCAACATACTTTCATGAACGTTTCGATTGCCACTTAAAAACTATGTTCGATTCGTCTTTATCTCCAATTGTTTGCATGAAGGGCTCATACGTTATTTGCATTATGTGCGTTTGCTTGCACATAGTGGTGTCCAATACATATTCTGGTGTGTTTTTGTTTCGTTTGACTAGGTCTTTTATGACAAGCATGTTAAGTTTCTCTGAATTGTTCATTTTTTATTGCCCCTCGGTATCCTCTATCCTCTATATATATCAAGGAGTTGATGTAGTCGAGTGGTCTAGGGCGCTGGACGTAAGGCTAAGCGAATGGTGCTGCAGTGTATTAATGGTGTGAGTTCAAATCCGTAGAGGGAAGAACAAAAATTTGACAGTTTCAAAATCTAATTCTAACACGGTTTGGTTTAATTTTCAGATGTATATATATATATATACTAGTCTACCGACCTGCGCAAGTCACTGAAAAACTTTATCACATAATGTTGTACACCTCGCACTGAGGTTTTCTGACCGCCACAATATAACTGAAATATTGTTGAACGTGGCGTTAAACACTATGAAACAAACAAGAGTAATGTTGATACTTAAATAAACATTTTATATCATGAATGATAATTTTCGTGTTTTCTGTTGAACTTGAGTAACTCTAAATACATTGTATAACTTCACAATAAATAAATTATTGATCTTAAGATGTAATCAAAACAAACACTAGACTTTATATGTCGTAATAAAATTGTTTACTCAAGATAGTGGAAATAACCTTGAGCAGATTTAGAATTTAATGATTAAAGGGAAGTAAGTCGAGTTCAACAGTCAGATATATAACTTGGTATTGTTTTACATGTTAGTTTGTACATACATGTATATTGTATTGTATATTTTTGTCATTATTTAATTTCTCCCGTGAAGGTTTACTACATATGTACTTCTAATTCTTATATGTACATAATTGTTTTCATTTGTTTTCTTTTTTTTGCAAAATCCAGTGTAACAAAAACTGATCCATCAACCAACCGCATCGATGGTGCAATGCTTAGCGTGCGATATATTGTTGGTTCGAGCCCCAATCGGTTCAAACACTATAACATTGTTTTTATTGCTTCTCCGCTAAGCACGCAACATTGTGGAGAAAAGAGAAAAGATTGGTGCATGCACTCGGAATTAGGATAATGTGTCCAAGTGGAACGACATGCCTACCTGCAGACCGTTGCTTCAGTGAGCTGACACTGTACACATTCAGCTAAGAGATTTGGTCTAGTACAAAGCGGATCTCATCATCATTTCATTGAAAAGTAGCAACTTGTTCTCGCCATGATATAGCTGACATATTGTTGAGTGGGGGTTACAGAGCAATCTCTCACTCCATCAGCCATTTAGCATTTGGTACGTGTATGCATTTTTTTCCTCCTTATACCTTCAAATGACAGTCTATAGAAATAACCTAATGTGTCTATCACTTGATATTTATAGGAGCAGAATAGGTTCTGTTCACAGTACAACAGTCAGGGGGAAATTATATCAGTCCTTATATGAACTTTTTACGATAACGAAGCAAAGGCTTTAAGGTTCAAAACTGAGATGGGGCCAATGTTGGCCCCTATACCTCCAAGCCCTTTGTTAGTTATTCACGGTGTTCCAAGATTTGAAGATACCGAAGAGGTAATTAAAAGCCGTAAATCGAAGAAGGACAGACAACACAATAGCCAAAGAAATAGCACAAACAACCATCTACAAAGTATTACACATAAAACTAAAGATCGAGTAAAACGAACCCCGCTATAAACCCAGGGTGAACTCATGTGCTCCGGAAGGGAAAGTAGATTCTGCTCTGTTATTTTATCTATTGTATACAATACATCACTGTATAGTATTTCGCTACGTCAAAACACAGTAAAACCTAACAGCCAAGCTACATCTATACATAAGGACAACAAAAATCCACATGGTTCAAAATAACACTGTGTTTTAATGTGTATAATCATAGCTGTATTGTTGCTAATATTCGGTATTTAGATAAACCCTGTTCCCTGTTCACCGTTAGATGAAAGTGGGACACAGTCAGATATCTCTATTGAGTCTGAACACACTTTATTCCACAACCTGAGTATTTTGATTTTTTTAAATAATGATATCAAAACGAACGTCATGATAAGATTGGTAACATATAAACAAGAAGAGGAAAGGCTACATACATAGAACAGAAGAAGGTGAACACTTGAAACTCTTGAAATATATAGATTAGTTGATTCGCTTTTTATTATTAAATTTCCTGATTGATCAGATCAACTGGAATGAATAATGTTCATAATAACTGAAGTCTTGTTTGAACACGTGTATATATACATATGACCTAATTTCTGTGAACACGTGTATATTAATATGACCTAATTTCTTTGAACACGAGTATATAAATAGGACCTAATTTCTTTGTACAAGTGTATATAAATAGGACCAGATTTCTTTGAACACGTGTATATAAATAGGACCTAATTTCTTTGAGCACGTGTATATAAATAGGACCTAATTTCTTTGAAAACATGTATATACATATGACCTAACTTCTTTCAACACGTGTACAAAAATGTATATAAATAGGGCATAATTTCTTTGCTGTGAAGTACAACCTATCGTAGATGGAGTCCACTGCTGTAGAGGACGCATAGCCACACAATTTGTCGTCATGGTGGAAAGTAAATGTCTGTCTGGGGCTTGGAGAGGTCTAAGCTCACTGCTGGTAAATTACAGCACACAACAGTTATCTATGAGTTTTGCACAGCGTGTACGGACTGGACGATTATGGCGCATTGGGGTGGCATAACAAATCTAAAACATATTTTGCGCAGTTGTACTTGTGACAATCAGGACATCACATCCATATACATATCCGCGATTGACCATATGATTTATTATTTGTAAGCATGATATCCAATCTGTAGGTACCCGATTTCTGCCACGTGATTTGTGTTTGTAAACAGGACTTCCCACCTATAGGTGTCCCCTTTTAAACCCGCGATATATTGTTTGTAAACAAGACTGTTAACTTTATAACCACGTGTTTATTGTTTGTAAACAGGACATCTCACCCATATGTGCGACTTTTAGCGACATGATTTATTGTTTGCAAAGAGGACATCCCATCCATTGGTGCCACTTTTTAACTACGTGATTCTTTGTTTGTTAACATATATTTATCAACAGTTTAACCACTTTATTCATTTTTTGTAAACAGAACATTCCATCCTAAGTACTATCTTTCAACCGTGTGATTAATTGTTATCTTATTTTAGCCACGTGATTTATTCCTTGCAAAGAGGACATCCCTTCCATAGGTACCCTCTTTTAGCCACGTGATTTATTGTTTGCAAAGAGGACATCCCATTCATTGGTGTCACTTTTTAACCACTTGATTCATTGTTTGTAAACAGGATATCCCATCCATAGATGCCCTCTTTCAACCGCATGATTTATCTATCAGTTGATCCGAGATTCCATAGCTTGTGGTTGCTGTCAGAATTTCCTTGACCAATGGTTTCTGCTTGCAAAAAAGCCTCTAAGCCAAGGGTGCCTATTGGTTAAATTGAAGTCATCATTTCGAACGTGTTTCGGGCGGAGCGATGGCTTGGTTAACCGTTATGGAATATATGTGTTTCAAATTACGACGGATATGTTCAATTTGCCGTAAACACTTCCTGGTGCATTCATGACTTGTCACCTAATCACTAACTAGAGAAATACGATGGGTACCACTAATTGAGTAGGAAATGCTTACTCTTCCGGAGCATCCTCGGTTCTTTGTGGGGTTCATGTTTCTCGATCTTTAATATTCTGTGTATTGTTTTGGAGATCGTTGATTGTCCTTTTCCTTTGGCCATTTTGGTATCCGTCCCTCGGCGATTTACGGATTCTGATTACCTCCTTTGGTATATTCAAACTCTTCTTAATGCTTGTTAATATGTTTTTCGTCATGAATATACCAGAAATTTTGCTCACTTTCGATTAAACAACAATTAATCAATTAAGCATATCTGGTACCGACATGAGGGAGAACATGTTTATTTAATTTGCTTATATATAACATTCAAAATATTTCACTATTTTTGTAATTTGTTTATTTTTGTAAAGGAGTACATACATTTGTAATTTAATAGTTACATAGATATTTTTTTTCTTTTGACACTCGTGACACAAATGTAGTTCATTAACCTTATGTATACACCCCTAGTTTGTAACAATAATAAAATGACGGGTAATACGTGTGGAGCAAATCCTGCTTGTGCTTGCTATCACGGAGAGCATGAGTTCACCGCCGGTTTGGAGTGGAGTTCATCTTGCTCTATCTTTAGGTTTCTGTGTAGGGTTTTAAAGGTCGTTCTTTGTCTTTTTTCCTTGGTCTTTGTGTTATCCGACCTTCTTCAACACTTAAGGTTTCTTATCACCCCTTTGGAATCTTGAAACTCCTCCTAGCAATAAACATTAGTTAATGTCACTTTGAGAGGTTGCTATTTCATGCTGTAATATTCACTACAGATGATGGTAAGAGACGTGCAGTGTATTTTTCCCGTTTTTATTACAAAATAAAAAAATGTAACACCCGCATTCAAGTTTTTCTAAGATATCCTTTAACTTATATACATATAAAAGTAATATTTTTTAAGATTAATATACAGCTAAAAATAGGACCAACATATTTTATCATATACACATGTTCTATATAAGTTCTAATTATATACAAGCCCTATATAAGTTCTGATTATACACAAGTTCTTTATAAGTTCTGATTATACACAAGTTCTTTATAAGTTCTCATACACAAGTTGTATATATATATACAGTCCGACAAAAGTTAAGCACTACCTGACTTGTTTTAATAATATATTTTCAAATAATGAACTTATTTCAAATCGGTTTGCTGTTTTCGTTACCTGTACACACATACTTACTTACCTGTGAAACAGGTTATTGATCGATGTGTATATGACAGGGTGTGTAAAGTGCCACGTGCACTTTTCAACATTTTCTATTGGTTTGGTATGGTGCGGCGAAAATTAACCATACCAGAAAGGTGGCAAGCTGTTGGCATGCATAACGGTGGTTTTAGTCATAGAAGGGTGGCATACCACTTCAGGGTTAACCATTCCATCATTGTACGACTGATGCAACGTTTTCGTCAAATGGGGAATGCTACTGATCGTCCACGTGCATGTAGACCTCGCAAAACGACGCCGAGCGAGGACCGGCTCATATCCAGACGGGCGCGGCAACAGCCGTTCAGTACAGCTGGTACACTTCGTGGTAATTTAAGGTTTGGAGGCCACATTAGCACACGTATTGTAATCATACGCTTCCACCATCGAGGAATAAAACGTCCACAGTTGACATTACGTCATCGCCATGCCCGATTTGACTGGTCACGTGATCATTTGGGGTGGACTATTCGCACATGGAGACGGGTTCACTAGTCTGATGAAAGTCGTTTTTGCTACACCGTACCGACGGTCGTGCAAGGGTTTGGCGCCTACGAAACACCTCATTTCAGGGCAACCACATTTTGGGCACAACTGCTTTTGGGGGTGGGGTGTAACTGTCTGGGGTTGTTTTTCCTTTGACTGTAAGTTGGACCTGTACGTTCTTGATGGTAATCTGACAGGCCAAAAATACCGTGACAATGTGCTCGCTCCACGCGTAGTCTCCCATTTCGACAATCATGCGTTGGCTGACAGGTCAATGTTCATGGAAGACAACGCTAGGCCACATAGAGCCCGAATTGTACAACATTTTTTTACAGCAAGAGGCTGTTCATACAATTCCATGGCCTGCGATGTTTTTTATTGGCGGAAAAATTAACCAACGCAATCCAAAATGTCAAAATATTGACGAATTAGAACTGCTATCTTACAGGAGTGGCAACAGTTCCCCCAGGAACGACTTAGGCGTCTTGTGCGGAGCATGACGAGGCGTGTTACAGAACTTCACAATAAACGCGGTGGATATACTCGTTATTGATTTTTATGCATTACACATACGCACAATAGATGCATTTAAAAGTTAATGCAATGTTAAAAACTTCCATCAAAGACAACCTGGTTTTATGTTTTTCCAGCGCCTGTTTTGAACCCCATTTTTGCCACGTCATATTCACGTCTTTCAGTGGTAATTTTAGAGACCTTGGTGTAGTCTTTTAAGAAGTGTAAGAAAAATGGTGATATCTATTGTATTGTTTTAACAGTATTGATGTAAAAACAATATATCGATAAAAATATAGGGTGGTGCTTAACTTTTGTCGGAGTGCATATAAACGTTAGAGGATAACGAGGGGCAGTCAAAAATGAACGAATAATTCAGAGACACTGACCATACTTGTCACAAAAGACGAAGACACACCACAATATATATTGGAGACCACTATGTGCAAACAAACACAAATAACGTAAGTAACGCATGAACTCTCCATGCAAACAATTGGAGATAAAGACGAATCGAACATAGTTTTTTTAAGTGGCAAATGAAACGTTTATGAAAGTATGTTAATCCCCGCCGAATATACCAATTGAACATTATGGACTTGATTCGTAAATTATTATCCGTATTTTTACAGGAGTTATTTCCCTTATCGTGGCCACAATGACGCATGTTCTGTGAAATAGAATGTCAAACGCAAAGTCTTTGAAGTTCATTGTCTTCAAATATGTAGATATTTATGCCCTGTACATAATTACAATTTAATTTAATTCCAAATATGACATTTTTTCGCGGATTATGAATGAAATGTATGTTCTTGTCACTGAACTGAACACTTTATTGAAATGTACTGTTCAATATTGCAGGCACAAAATGGACATAGCTCCTCTACTACGTCCGTATCAAAAGAGTAATGTGTACATGACTAAAAATGTTGTTACATGCAGTATTAAAGAATACATATATACCCGTAGACAGAGCTTATTGTATAACATGAGTCATGCATAATTACAGATTACAATTAATGCCGTTATGTTTTCTTGTTACATACAATACATATTTATGAGCACATTAAATATAAAACAATAAGTTATTCTTTACTGTCTTATATAATTATCCTACTTGTTTTGACCTTTGTATCATTTGGAAATAATCAACAAAGTAATGTTATCGTTAAAGTTTTTGAATGAGCTTCTAATGTTTATCTCTTCATAAAAAAATGTTGAAGATACAAACAATATCAGAAGCTGTAAATCGAAGGGGGACATGCAATACAATATCCCAAAAAGAAAAAAAAAGAAAGAAAAAGAGCAGACAAGTAATGATCTAAAAATCACTAAACAGAAAACTAAATATTGAGCAACACCAACCTTACTAAAACCAGGAGTGAACGATGGCACACCGGAAGGATTATCAGATCCTGCTCAACCAGTGATACCTGTCAAATTCTTCATATGATGTATAAATCGTGTTAGATGCAAGTATTTGTACATATATACAAATGACATATAGACTTTGGCCACTTTCTGATAGAAACGATGTAATAGCTTGCAGGTTGGTTGGTTGGTTTATGGTGTTTAACGTTACTTTCAACAATATTTCATTTAGATCGTAGCGGTCAGTTTTGTTTGTTGATGATACCGGAGTATCTGGAGAAAACCACCTACCTGTTGCAAATCACTGACAAACTTCATCACATATTGTTGTATCGAGTACACATCGCCATGAACGGGGTTCGAACTCATTAACCTTTAACGATGATAGGTACTTATTGCACAGATAGTTATATATATAACTATCACATCATCACAACCATGACGGAAATTGTTTCAAATAAGTGATCTAATATCATGAAACACCTAACCGGTGTCACCAGTGGAAGCGGTTATGCCTACAATTCCAGAGCACAATTAATTACCCACGGATTCCTGTTGCTTAATATTAAGTTTTTGTAGATCATTGTTTGTCTGTTTTTTTTTCTTTTGACCATTGCATTTTCTTCCCTGCATTGTTAAGCGACTTCTGACGACCCTTTCGCTATCAAATATCCCCTTTCTGAAAATATCTGGAAATAAAGCAATAAATTACGTATCATATTCAACAATGATTATTGGCGTCATTTTACATGTAAACACAACATATTCGTTGTGGGTTTGAATCCATCTTAGGCGAGGTATACTCGATACAACATGATGTGATACAGTTTGTTAGTGATTTGTGGTACGTCGCTGCTTTTTTCCAGGTACTCCGGTTTCATCCACCAATAAAACAGACCGCCAAGATATAACTGAAATATTGTAAAAAGTGGTGCTAAACATCACAACCCTAATCCTAACCCCACAACATAGTTTAAATAGTATATATATATGTAGATTAAGGTATGATATGCGTTTGTGTTATTAATGTATACTTTTGAGTCTAATTTGAATAACGTCCCACACGATATACAATGGGTAGTTATTTTATGATATACAGGACAAAAAAAGTTAAGGATCATGAATTAGATATTAAAAATTAATATTGCTAAAATATTTAATTTGACCGTGTTTGCCTATCATACTTTCTTTGATATGTCCTGAACACAATAGCGTTACCTGTTTGCCTATTCACCTCACGGGTGGGTGATTGCATGCTTAAACACAAGCATAGGTAAAAAACAAAGTGGATCAACGTGTCAATTGAATTTGGAAAATTTTGATGTTGAATTCTCTGTCGGATTTAATGAGGCAAATTGACTTTTTAGTGAAATTATATTGACATTGGAAGTGATGAGACGCCATTTAACTGCTGTTGAAGCTGGTCAATCAGTAGGTATGCTCCAAGTTGGGCAAGTCCAGATAGCGGTTGCTGGATATTTTAATGTGTCACAAAGTGTAATTTCGAGACTATGGAATCGTTTCCAACAGACAGGTAATGTCTCCGAGAGGACGCGGTCCATAACAGTGCGTTAGCAGCGCTATATGTCAAATATGGTCCGTAGGCAGAGGTTCCAAAGTGCTGTAAGGCTCAATACGGACCTGCATGCAGCAACTGGAGTACAAATTACACCCCAAACTGTTAGAAACAGACTTCACGCTGCTAATCTTAGGGCATACCGACCTGCTGTTCGCCCCATTCTGACAAGAAGACACCGATTAGCGCGTTTCCAATGGACACAAAACCATGTCAATTGGCAACTGCGCCATTGGACACCTGTGCTTTTTACAGACGAATCGAGATTCTGTACCGTCTTTCATGATGGACGGAGGCGTGTGTGGCGTACGGGTGGTAAGCGGTACGCTGACTGTTGTGTCATAGAGCATGACCGATCTGGAGGAGGGCTCTGTAATGGTTTGTGTCGGTATCAGTATTAGCGGATGTACTGAACTGTACGTTATCAATGGCAACCTAACCGGTGCGAGATACAGAGACGAGATATTGCACCCAATTGTAAGGCCTTTTGCGGGAGCTATTGGCAACAACTTCGTGTTAATGCTCGTCCCCACAGAGCACGCTTAGTAAACGAATATATTGACGCCGAAACAATTGAGCGCATGGATTGGCCAAGTTGCTCTCCGGACTTTAATCCAATCGAACATGCCTGGGACATGTTACAACGAGCGGTTTCAGCGCGTCCTGTACTTCCAAATAACCGCCAGGAGCTGACTTTAGCATTGCATGAGGAATGGACCAGACTGCCACAAATCTCGTTCCGTAGACTGATTCGAAGTATGCAGAGGCGTTGTCGTTCCGTTATCCAGGCTCACGGTGGACACACATCTTATTGAGAGTGATTTCAGAATGATAAACATTTTTTTCGTGAAATGTCTGGGTGATGTCCATACTGATTATTATTCTGTTTTTGAGGGTTGTCTGACAGTGGCGGTGGTCTCAGCTAAATGCCTCAATGGAATTTGGTAATAAAGTTTAAAATTAATTGTCTGATTGTTATTGAATAATCTAAGTATATAAAAATTGAAATTTATTGGTTTTTGTTTTAAATAAAATAATTTGAAATCATGATCCTTAACTTTTTTTGTCCAGTATATATACAATAGATAATTGATATATAATATACATAAGTATGACCTTAGCTATGAAAACCCTAGAACATTTTTTATGTTAAAATATTTAAAAATGTACACTCCACACTGCTATTTTGATACCAAGTTGTTTAACAATTTTCTGATAATTAACTGTTTTCTTTGTTATGTTAGCTTTTTCCTTCTGGGGAAAAATAGTACATGAAAATACATATAGACACAGTCAGAAAATTTCAACGTGTCTGTGTTAATCAAATGATCCATCACAACGTATTCAGAGCCTTCGATATTCAGTTTTAAGTGTACGTTATCTTTTAGACACACACGTTCCATGACGAACGCAGCAAAATCAATAGTGTTGACGGTAACGTTGTCACGAGACCATTTCTTTATAAGTGAACTACCCTAGTTACTGTGCTTTTTATCAGGATCTATGCTTATTGAAACCTCCTTTCCAGACTCATTCCACACTGCAGCGTTGACAATATCAACTTTTGGAAATTTTTGTTCTAACGATTTAGCGAATGAGGGAATAGCTTCAAAGCCATAAACGTCATATGTGGCTGGATCATACTCCTCTGCAAACTTCCAGTCGGGACTGTTCTGTCTGATAAGTGTTTATTGTACAATAATGCATGTAAAACGTCACCACGGTTACTCCCAACGTCAAAAAATATATCTGTAGCCGCTCGATTACTACAGTAATTCATACGTTCTGGAATAGCATGTGCAGGTAGAGCCATTCTTGATATATTTAATACACTATTTCCAGTAAGAGAAGTAACATGCGGACGTTCACCATTTCCACCACGTTGTGCAGGTCTGTACAATTTCAACATTGTAATTGTTATGAATAAAGAACACAACAAAACAAAAATAACCACCGTACCTTTCATTGTCACGTGAAAATTTTTATCACTAAGCAACTAAGTAGATATCCACCTTCATTGAATGTTCAAGTTTAACTTTTATTAATGCAAGCTAGAATGATTTTTACGCCGAAGTGATTTCATATTTGTTATGCGTACTTTACATGTAGATGGCTTATAAGATATTTAATTCATCACAATAACATAATGTCATAATGGTAGTATCACACGAATATTGGTGAATACATTGTGGAATTTACTTGTAAAATTAACCTTTGAAAATAATACGTTTGTAATCTTAACCCCTCTATGACGCCATGATATATACGAATATTACACGTGTATATATATATATACATGTATATAGATCCAATTAATAGCTTAATAATATGCAAATCTGAAGTAGGTGAATATAATGCTCAACTTTGCAGCTCAATGTGTCTGTGTTTTATTTGTCATCGGTATGTGTCTTGTGTACCTAATAATGTTACTGTATCTGGATTGTCTTTTATTATTGACCCCTCTGTTTTTGATAATATCTCTTTGACAACAAGTGACATTAAACTTAGAAGCGTTCAGTATAGACCTCTGCACAGAATCTTGCCAAGAAACAATTGTTTTTGGTTAAGATAGGGATTACATAATCTGATCAGTATAACATCTGTAGTGAAACCGCAGACTCAATGTTGCATTATATTTGGTTAATGATGGTAAATATATTCTCGCAACAAGTAATGGTTTTGCTTGAAATATATATTTAATTAGATAAAAAACAGTATTTAACAAATATATGGAAGAATTTCAATTCAAGGTTATTCACTACATATCATTTTAAATTCTGGGAAAAAAATTTGCACTTTGCGCGACAAAAAAAAAATATGTTAATTCATGTGTTGTCCGAAAAAAAATTTGCAAGTTAAATAGTCGATCCTAAATATGATGTGAAAATTAAAACAATCGAAAAACAAAAAACATGATTCAGTGTTTTATGTTGACGATTTCATTTGATGCAAATTTCCAATTTATTTTCTAATGCAAATGACAATTAATCTGCATAAAGATACATGGGTAAATCTGAAACATGTTTTGCATTGTTTAGTAAATACCAAATAACCAGTTTTTACAACAGCTATTTTATGTACTCTACAATCATTTATATTATGAGTTCCGTCATGATTGTATGATAGTTCGAATCTCGTCAGGGAGGGGTGTCCAACATTCTATGATAAAGTTTGTCAGTGACTTGCGGCAGGTCTGTGTTTTTTCCGGATCCTCCCGTTTCCTCGACCAATAAAACTGACTGCCATGATATAGCTGAAATTTTGTTGAAAGTGACGTTAAACACCATCAAGCAATCAGCAATCATTTATATTATGTACATGTACACACATGTATTCAAATTTTATTATTTCCTTAACAAAATGGCATTTTGTTTAAATACAAGGAATCTAGATGTACGAGAATGGAAAACAGCTAAGTGTTGTTCGGTTTTTATAGCATTTTCAATTTACTATAAGATAAACACCGTAGACTTATATAGAAGATGAATTGTTTTTTTAATTATTATTTTAGCCCTCTAGACCAACTTCTTCACATTCAGTAAAGTTGCATCAACTTACTGAAAGTCATGAGGCACTGACCAGACAAGTGGAAGAATTAGAGGTAAATACAATTTATGTACTGTGATGAAATAAATTCATTATTGTAATGCTATTATAAAATTTCAGTTATGCTCACTGAAAAAAAATAGCACATACTATACATTGGTGTTTTGAACACTTTAAGTCTGAAACATTTAAGTGGTTTTCGTCAGTTTAATTTGACATCTAGATCTTTTTGTTTTTTGATTTTTTATAAGATAAACAGCTGATGCTTGTCTTGTCTCGTGTTTTATTAAATTAACAGCATTTTTTATTCACAAGATTGAACCTAATATGAGAAAATGGAGGTTAATATATACAGATTATTACATGGCATTTTTCATATCATACCCTTTATCAGCCCTAGGTCATGATATCAGACCGAGAGCCGATAGGCTCAAGGGGTGATATATGAACGAGGGCTGATAAAGGGTATAATATGAAAAATGACATGTTATGAAATGTTTATCATATACTTCAACAGGGGAAATAACTGATTTGTACCAAAATGTAAATTAGTCA
Organism: Gigantidas platifrons; assembly: GCA_002080005.1. Lineage (NCBI taxonomy): Eukaryota > Metazoa > Mollusca > Bivalvia > Mytilida > Modiolidae > Gigantidas > Gigantidas platifrons. The sequence continues at coordinate 196,078 of MJUT01057035.1, forward strand.
TTTTGGCTAGAATTAAATACATGTCATAGAACAACAAAGATATTGTTTTATGCAAATCCAATAAATGCACGTTTTTTAACCACTTTCTATATCATAAGAGAGAAATTGGTAGTTAATAGTTTTCTGCACAAATATTTTATAAAAACAGTTGAATCCGCCATGTCTGTAAACACTGTTTTCCGGAAATTCACGAAGTGAACTTAGGCCACACCAAAAAAAATTCTTGTTCTTCGGATTTTCCAGACAAAAATAGTGAGGCGGCGAGCGAATTTTTTTTTTTCTTTTTTTTATATGAAAATTATGAAGCAAATTTTGTATTCCTGCAAAAGGAACTAGTTTTCACTGGTTGTGTCCATTATATATATATGATATCTTGAAAATATTGTGTAAAATTATAAAGTGTATCCTCCTGGCTAAAACACTTTGAATGGAAACCACTGTATGAACAACATGGCGGGTGCTGTAAACATAAAAAAACAAATCAAATATTTATTAATCCAATCATGGTCCCACAGGGGGCAGTTACATAAATATAACAATTATGATTAATACAGTAGACAGTACATTGCTATAAACAGTAAATGTCAATAATTTGAATTGATAGTATGCTCAGTAGTGATCAGGGGATGTCATACACAGTATACATATGTGGTACTATTGTACCTGATCCCTGCCAAAGTGCAATCCAGGAAATTCAAGAAGCAGGAACTGCTAACATTTCTGAAGCACCCGAGTTCACCCAGTTTTTGTAGGGGTCTGTGTTGTCTTCTTGTGCCCCATTCTCTTTTTGTTCCCGAATTTCCCGTACTTTGATGAAACTTTCGTTTCTTCCTTTTCCGTAAATAATTATACTGTACATGTTACTACACTGGTTATGAGAATTAAGATATTGTATCTGCCTATGAATGATCCTTTTGATTTATTACAAGATACCAACAGTCTTACATTATAGGGGATATCAAAAGAAATCGGGATGTAAACATTTTATTACAAGGCTTCTCATCGAAAAAAACGAGCCGGAAATGTTCACCGATAACAAAATATACGAAAGATACCGGACCGAAAATGATATTTTCCGGATTAAAAAAAAAATAGATGAAATCAGCAAAAATCAGAGCGGCGATTCCATCGAACTAGACATCAATTTGGTGTGGCCTTATGGACATTGACGAAAAGGCATGCAATAAATTTCCGGAAGCAGTTAATAAATTTGCTTTATCAGCCCGCTTCGATCATTCTTGTGAAACGGGGTGAAATAAACATGACTCCTCTTATTATTCTAAGCAAAACTCAAAGTTTTGTTTACAGGGTAACATTTTAGCTTTATCAACTGCAAGTATATGATGATTGAATTTATGTTACAATTATCACAGGCACTGGTGGTACGGACTTACCACCCCCCTTTTTTTTCTAACTTTCTGTTTACAAATTTATTTTCAATCAGATTTCTGTATTTCTATATTATTTCATCTCTTTTTCCTTATTTTACCTTGTTCGTGTCAATATTCATATAATCTTATGTTAATTTCAAATTGTATGTGTCGACCCTACTAGATCAGTGAACCATTAGAACTATTAGCTTATGCTGTATTAATCCTTTCTCTCTATCACTACTGGATCAGTGAACCATTAGAACCATTAGCTACTCCTTCACTACTATCTCTGATTTCTAATGAAGAGTCCCTTGTACAACATAAGATGGAATTGCAGGGCTTAGATATAGCTAGGTTAGATATGAAAGTTTCCTTGTTGAAAGATCAGTTGGACCTGATCCAGGATATGGTAAAACATGACAGTACTAGATGGGATATCAGACATGGAACTAACTTTGAAGAAGAAATTAGGAATATATTTATCCAAAATGAACCAGATAATACAAAGAACTTTGCTTATGTTGTTGATGATCAACTGCATCATATCAGTAATGACACCAAGAAAATGAATGGGGTATGTTTTTATATACTTTATAAACAAATGTTCATTTGAAGCATTTTCAATGTATTTTGATATCAAAATGAAGAGACAAATGTTTTTTTTATACTTTCTTTAATAATAGATTTAGATATGACAGGTGGTTGTGAGTATTTAAATATTACAATCATTTAACAACAAAAAGTTGACTTTTCTTATCAAGTTCTCTCTTTTTATCAATTTTATTAGATTTATGATTTAAGGCCCACAACATGTTCATATATCTCTTGCTTAAAAAATTTAAATATGCATTTTTGAATTAAAAGCATTTGCATACATGGTAATTTGAATATTGGATTTTGTTAGGTTCAAGATGCCCTGCTAAAATCAGAGAATGAAACTAGAGAAGAATTTAAGGTTTGTAATTTCACTTTCTGTAGCAATAAATAGAAATTCAAAGCAAAGGCCTCCTTTTAACCCATTTAAATATTTTGCCCTTGTTCTGCTCTACTTCTCTCATTAGGGGGCTGTCATGGCCGTGATCGTATGGTAGTTGAATTTACAACTACCTATGCAATAAGTGCCTATCACCACTGATGTTGCGAGTTCGAATCTCGATCAGGGTGAGGTCTACAACATAATGTGATAGTTTGTCAGTGACTTGGTCGGTGGTTTTCTCTGTGTCCTCCAGTTTCCTCCACCAATAAAACTGACTGCCATGATATAACTGAAATAGTGTTGAAAGTGGCGTTAACCACCATCATGAAAACAAACATACAACTTCACTCAATAAAGGACATAATTTACCACACTCAAAGATGCTCTTACACCTCTCAATATGAAGTGCTTTATGGAAGAGCTTTTTATCTTTAATATGTATGTATTTTTATATTGTCATTTGTTTAATAATATATTTTTTGTAAATAGTTATATTAATATTATTTTACAGAAAATGTTGGCTTACTGTCATGAACTAAAAGGAAGTAAAGCTGATAGAACTGAAGTGGATGTGGTAAGTTTTGTTTTTGTTTTTTTTGTTAATGATTCCCTGTCAATGATGAGCTTTGAAAATAAGTATTCAGAGATCCTAATCCAAATTGTTCAAGCAACATAATAGAAAACATCTATATTCTAGCTTAAGCAACTTAACATTACCTTCAGTTTACCTTGAATTCTTTTAATCTTTACAATTTTCTGTAGAAAATATTTTCATTATTTTTGTTTTTTTTTAATATGTTTGTCACAAACTTATATATATCTAAACTGAACCTCCTTAGGATTAACTTTTGTGTACGGAAACTTATTTCACATTTCGTACACAAAAATAAAACCAACGAAAGTTTCTTTTTTTATCTCATTACTTAGTACTTAGTACTGTATGTGAACATGAATCACAGCATTCAATTACACAATATCATTTTGTTTATGTTTAGAAAGCTGACAAGACAAGTTTGGATAACAAAGTGGACCATTCCTTGCTTAATTCACAAACCAATGATATTGGCAAGACGTTCAATATAATCGTAGATCAAATGGATGAAAACGTAAGTTTTTACTACAGTAGATATTTAAACGCATTGTAAATGACTTCAACATAAGATTAGGTTGATACCCTTTCAGAATGGGTCAAAGCTGTTAGGTCGTAACGTTTAAGAAGCAGAAACTGTTTATTCTATAAACTGTCAGGATTTTTTTTTTTTTTTTTAACAACAATAATATTTTATTCAAATGCTTGTTACAACCATCTTCATAAGCCCAAGCTTCTTATGAAGCAATACATATAAAATAAATATAAACTGTCAGGAAATTTTAGTTATTACAACAATTGATAAACATGATCTAATATAGTGGGAAATGTGAGTTACTACAAAATTATACTCTGTGTTACCCTATCAAAATGTAGAAAAAAAGAAATCTTGAAATGTCTACTTAAAAAACAGAGTCAAACTACGAAAAGTTTGATAAAGTAAATAGAATCCATTAATCAAAGAAATGTTTATGAAAATTACTACAACACGAGAGATTGGCAAGATATGAAAGTGTCTAGAGGATGTTCTGAGATTTCCTTAACACTCTCCAACAATGATTTGAATTTATGTATTAACTCAGTATATAACAGATTTGTTTTTTATAGATTTGAGAGATGTTCATATGTCTGTTAAATGTGTGATGTCAAAATACTGATTAGTCGAAATCATACAATATAGTTATTTAAAAGGTCAGAGATGCCATTATTTCACAAATCATTCCTATTTTTCAGGAAGAAGCTTGGAATCAGCAACGTAAGGTCTTAAGAGATAATATTGACGGAAAAGTAGATCGTTTGGAATTGGAACCTCTAAAGAAGTGGTTCCTGAAAAGACTAAAGGCACTCGATGATAAGTTAAATAAACAGAATCAAGCTCCTGTAGAATGGGTAGATGATGTTGCAGATCAAAAGGAGTCGTTACACAGTAGACATGAGGTACTCGATAATGAGTTAAAGGAAAAGAATGAAGCTCCTGTAGAATTGATAGATGATTCTGCAGATCAAAAGGAGTGGGTACATAGTAGACTTGAGGTACTCGATGATGAGTTAAAGAAACAGGATCACGCTCCTGTAGAATTGACAGATGATGCTGCAGCTGGAATCAGGAGGTAAATAAAAACTACATGTAATTTCTTTAACACAGATCTCTTTATATGACAGGATAATATGTTTTTGAGTAATTTTGAATATTAATATAAATGTACGAGTGAAATTATTGCTGCGATATTTATAATGGAGAATTTCCTAAAAAAAAGATTTTCTGTCACAAAACAGACAACTTTAAAACAAGAAAACTTACTCTGAGCAAGAGACAGCCACAGATATAGTGGTGATAGGCTAATAAATGTAGAAGTAAAAAGTATATAAATCTGTGTCAAGACATTGTAATCAATAGATTTATTTTAAGTGATCTATTGGGATAAATATTGTTTGTGACAAATGATTGTCAATGTCTGAACATAGCATAATACATTTGGAAAAACCATAAAATATTTAGCATATATATATATATATATAAAAGCTTATTCCTAAATATAATTGTACTAGTATTGCATGTGACAAGACCAATTGATATTGTACCCCCAGGGTAAGTGTATGATAGTTTGATTTGTCATATCATGTGGTAGGTTAAAACACCTCTATGGTAGACCAATTGATATTGTACCCCCAGGGTAAGTGTATAATAGTTTGATTTGTCATATCATGTGGTAGGTTAACAGATCTCTATGGTAGACAAGTTGATATTGTACCCCCAGGATAAGTGTATGATAGTTTGATTTGTCATATCATGTGGTAGGTTAAAACACCTCTATGGTAGACCAGTTGATATTTTACCCCCAGGGTAAGTGTATAATAGTTATACCCCCGCTCCCCGAAGGGGGAGGGGGTATACTGTTTTACCTCTGTTCGTCTGTCCATCGTCCATTCGTCCGTCCAAGATATTTTTCGTCGCATTTTTCTCAGTAACTATTGATGGCAGAAATCTGATATTTGGTCACAAGCTTTATATAGGTACCCCATATCGTGGGAAGCGGTTTTGGACCCGTCCGATTCCTACTTCCTGCTTGACGACTTAGTTGTTTTTTATACACATTGAACATATATGCACATTTTTCGTCACATTTGTCTCAGCAACTATTGATGGCAGAAATCTGATATTAGGTCACAAGCTTCATATAGGTATGCCATATCGTGGGAAGCGTTTTTGAGCCCATCAGATTCCTACTTCTTATTTGCCGACTTTGTTGATTTTTATACACATTGAACATATATGCCCATTTTTCTTCGCATTTTTCTCAGCAACTATTGATTGCAGAAATCTGGTCACAAGCTTCATAAAGGTACCACATATCGTGGGAAGCGTTTTTTGACCTGTCAGATTCCTACTTCCTGTTTGCCGAAGAGCGGTGGTATCATAAGTGAACATTAGCTCACAGTTCATCTTGTTTGATTTGTCATATCATGTGGTAGGTTAAAACACCTCTATGGTAGACCAGTTGATATTGAACCTACAGCATCAATTATTATCATGTGACTTGTCAGATGACATGTGATAGGTTTAATGAGTCCTGTGATAGTTATGACAAGTTGATATTGAACCTACAGCATCAATTATTATCATGTGACTTATCAGATAGCTTGCAATAGCTTAGTACCATAAATTATGCAACTTAAAAACAATCACTGTAATTTATAGTTGAATTTATTTTGGAAATAATTGTTGTTGTTGTTTAAACTCTGACTTTAAATTAGAAATACTAAATAAATTTGCACAATTTAACATATGGAGACAGTAAATATTAAAGTCTTTATGAGAAAGCATTGAATTCATTAAATCATATATAATTATTGGTGTATGATATATAAGCAAAATGATTAAATAGCAGATAAACTATTTTTGTCTTAATTGGTTTATTTAGATCGTTGTTTGTTAGACCCCTTTTCTTTTGCCCAATGTGTTGTTTGTTCTTCTTCGATTTACGGATTCTGATTACCCCTTTGATATCTTCAAACTCTTCTTATGTGAGTTATACAAGCTGTTGTGAGCCATAGTTTTTTTTTAATTTACAACACATTATCGATACATACAAGCTCTTATAGATTTCATCTTTTCTATTTTTAGTCTAGTACCATTATCTATGCCATCTGTGTCAAATCATCAAGCATTATCCAAGGAGATCACAAAGGCCTTGCTTAAGTTTAAAGACGGACCAGATACGACAAGATGCAAATAGGTATGACGATGCCACACAAATATTTATTTTAAGTGTGTGCACTTTTTTTTGGCTAATGCTAGGTTATAATAATATATCGTACTCAAAGGTTAAAAAAATAGCTTAAACAAAGAAAATTAATAAGATACTAATAGTTATGTGTTTTGTTGCTTGATTCATGACAAACATGTTTTAGCATGTTTTCCTTATTTATTTTACACCATAATACTTTATTATCCCCTCGGCAACGAAGTTGCGATGGGATATAGTAACGCTACCGTCCGTCCGTCCTTCCTTCCGTAACATCCTTGTGAACACTCTAGAATCAACATTCTTCAATGGATTTTGACCAATTTTGGTACATACTTAGTCCTTAAGAGAATCTAGAATCCTATTGATTTTCAAGGTCATAGCTCAAAGATAAATGTCACCGGGTCAAATTTTTACCGCATAATATCCTTGTGAACACTCTAGAATCAACATCCTTCAATGAATGTTGACCAAACTTGGTACATACTTAGTCCTTAAGAGAATCTGAAAACCTTTTGATTTTCAAGGTCATATATCAAAGGTCAAGGTCACCCGGTCAATTTTTTACCGCATAACATCCTTGTGAACACTGTAGAATCAACATCCTTCAATGGATTTTGACCAAACTTGGTACATACCTAGTCCTTAAGAGAATCTGGAACCCTATTGATTTTCAAGGTCAAAGGTCAAGGTCACCATGTCAATTATTGTTTACCATGTAACATCCTTGTGAACACTCTAGAATCAACATCCTTCAATCGATTTGACCAAACTTGGTACATACTTATTCCTTAAGAGAATCTGGAATCCTATTGATTTTCAAGGTCATAGGTCAAAGGTCAAGGTCACCGAGTCATATTTTTAGGCGAGGGTATACGCCACGCTTTGCGTTGCCCTTGTTTACTTATTGTATTTGTAATTTAATTGCATTTCTTGTTGTTTTTCTCCTTTTACAGAATGTATGCTGGTATTGACAGACCTGGGTCTTGGGTATTTATTACATATATTCACTATTACTAATACTCTCCTACTTGTAATGCATGCCTGTAACAATCCAGAATTGCCTCCCTTTTTTAGCTCACCTGACCCGAAGGGTCATGTGAGCTATTGCCATCACTTGGCGTCCGTTGTCGTCGTTCGTCGTCGTCGTAAACTTTTTCAAAAATCTTCTCCTCTGAAACTACTAGACCAATTGAAACCAAACTTAGCTTCAATCATCACTAGGGTGTCTAGTTTCAACATTGTGTCCGGTGATGCCGTGCACCAACCAACATGGCCGCTGTCACTAAAAATAGAACATATGGTAAAATTGCAGGTTTTTGGGTAATAACTCAAAAACCATTAATAATATCAAAAATCTGACAAGGTGTAAAAATGATTAGCACAGCAAGATCTACCTACCCTGTAATTTTGAAGTAAATCCGATGACCCATCTTGGAGTTATTGCCCTTTTTTCATCAAATTTTTTACATTTTAATACCTTTCGTCTTGTATTTCAAAAACTATAAGAGATAGATGTTAAGTTTAAACTGCATAAATGTGCAGCATGTCAAGATCTACCTACCCTGCAATTTTGAAGTAAATGCCATTACCCATTTTGGAGTTATTTCCCTTTATTCATCAAATTTTCAAACTTTTAATACATTTCGTCCTTTATTTAAAAAACTATAAGAGATAGATGTTAAGTTTAAACAGTAAAGTTGTTCAACATGTCAAGATCTACCTACACTGCAATTTTGAAGTAAATTCCATTACCCATTTTGGAGTTATTGCCCTTTTTCATGAAATTTCCAAAATTTTAATATTTTTCGTCATTTATTTCAAAAACTATAAGAGATAGCTGTTAAATTTAAATTGCAAAAAATGTGCAGCATGTCAAGATCTACCTATCCTGCAATTTTGAAGTAAATCTGATTACCCATCTTGGAGTTATTTCCCTTTATTCATCAAATTTTCACAATTTTAATACTTTTCGTTTTTTATTTCAAAAACTATAAGGGATAGATGTTAAGTTTAAACTGCAAAAATGTTCAACATGTCAAGTTCTACAAAAAAGTTCACAGTTGAAAATGTCCGACAACTGTGTGAAGAGTTATTCCTCTTGAAATGCATCTTTATTGACTTTAAAGGTTAGGGTTTATATGTATAAATTAATTACATCAAGAAAAATAAATCATTTGAAACAAATTTCATGTAATTATTTTTTTAAATCTGTTACAAATTTTCAAAGTAATGTTCAGAATCTGTTCAGAATTTTGAGTAATGTTCAGACTCTGTTCAGACTCTGTTCAGACATTTAAGTAATGTTCAGACTCTGTTCAGACACTGTTCAGACTTTTCAGCAATCTTGAGTAATGTTCAGACTCTGTTCCGACTTTTAAGTAATTTTCAGACTCTGTTCAGACTCTGTTCAGACTTTTAAGTAATGTTCAGACTCTGTTCAGATTTTTCAGCAATTTTGAGTAATTTTCAGACTCTGTTCAGACTTTCTAGCACAAAAACTGGTCCGTTCAGACTTTCTTGACTTTGTAGTGCCTGTAATGGACCAATCAAAGCAAGGTATTTTCATACAATGTGTAATTATACCTCAATTAACAATCTAATTGATATACATGCACTACACAAGAAATGAAGTGATTTTTATTAAATATCACTATCATTGTTGAAAGGATACAATTGGCATTACCCACCAAAACTTGTTTAATAGTAAGCATATTATTTAATTTGAACTATTTTATTTGAGATTTATTTACTTTATCATTCTAGTTTTGTTCAAATGAAGTACTCGTTTTTATATCATCTGGGTATGTCTGATTACCAAACTGTTAATGTAATAAACATTTATATCTTTGTGTTATGGTTGCATGTTTCATTTTCCTGACATTGTTTTGTGTGTCTTTATTTCCTGTTTCCATAGCATTCCCATCATAAACAATTATGCTGTATTTTTTTTATGTGCTTTCATCTTTTTGTTTTCATATTAACATTATCTGGTGTTTCTTCATTTCAGTAAACTAAATTTGTTTCTTCATATTTTAACATTATATTTTTTTATTACTTGCACAATATCACAAATAAATTTCATAATTTTCATATTTACAATAATTTTGTCTAAATTATTTTCGTTGTGAATTCACCATTATATTGAAATGACAACCTATCTTTTGTAGTAATGCAAATGCTGATTGCTATGCAATAAACAGATCATGTGGTGGACAACACACCACAACATACCCTCACAACATTTGGGAAAAGTTGCCACGTATAAGGTAAGAGTTCACTTGAAAGGTCATTTTCAAAGGTCATATCTTTATAGTTTGACAAAGCTGTCGCATCTAAGTTAAGAAATCACTTGAAAGGTCATTATCAGAGGTCATATATTTATAGTATGACAGAGCTGTCACATCTAAGGTAAGAAATCACTTGAAAGGTCATTTTCAAAGGTCATATCTTTATTGTATGACAAAGCTGTCACATCTATGGTAAGAATTCACTTGAAAGGTAATTTTAAAGGTCATATTTTTTATAGTATGACAAAGCTGTCACATCTAAGGTAAGAAATCATTTGAAGGGCTATTTTCAGAGGTCATATATTTATAGTTTGACAAAGCTGTCACATCTAAGGTAAGAAATCACTCGAAAGGCCATTTTCACAGGTCACATATCTATAATTTGACAAAGCTGTCACATCTATGTAAGAAATCACTTGACAGGTCATTTTCAAATGTCGAGATATTTATTGTTTGACAAAGTTGCCACATCTAAGGTAACAAATCACTTGAAAGGTCATTATAAAGATCAGATATTTATAGTTTGACGAAGCTGTCACATCTAAGGTAAGAAATCACTTGAAAGGTCATTTAAAAAATAATGGTAATAACAAAATTACCGAACACCGAGCAATATTAAAAAGGGAAAGTCAAAACTCATAAATCAATAAACAGACAAATTCAGTCAACAACCGGAAAACCGGGAAAACCGCAATGGCCCTGACTTGGTACAGGCATATTTTTTTTATTGAAAAGCCGACACATCTATGGTAAGAAAATCACTTGACAGACATATCTGACGTGAGATTCATGAATCTCATATAACGTGATCTCTTTTTTTTTGTGTGTCACAATGCAAAGAATATTGCATCACAATGTGGAAGTGTTGCAAAATCAAACCATTTCCTGTGAGTCTTTCAAAAACGTGAAAATTGTGATCACTTCAAACATAGACTACTGTATATATATTTTCAAGGTGTTTGTGTAACGTTTTATATCTAAGATTGAAAACAATACAATAATTTGAAATATCGTATTTATATTTGATTAAACTTCTTAATACTACTAGTCGTCGTGTCAATCTTATAATGATACATGTCCGATTTTGTAGTTATGCAGATATCAGAGATCAAAGTTCCGGAAGGTGAATAAACATACTGGAGATATAACATTATAACACCTCTCAAATTGTCTTAAACCAGTATATTTTGTTATATGGCTTATATAGGGAAATACACCATTGACAATTAAAGTCACTGATACCCATAAGTCATATTGTCAAAAAAATGGACATGTATCATTATAAGATTGACACGAAGTAGTGTAGAATTAAAATATTTTTGTGAATTGCAGCCATTGTCAAGGTTAGCATGTATGTCAGATATTTTTATGTGAGAAATATTTTATTGTTTCGGTTTGTATTTTCTAACCTCAATTTAATTTAACATGACATTTTTTTTTATTTCAGAGAGGATAAGGAGGCAAAAAGAGGATGATGATGGAAGTAGAGACTAGAGGATTTCTCTTATATTAATTGTTATTAATGATTCACTGAATTGTTATTAGATGCATGCCATATACAAATATTATTTTCTTCTTGTTTTTGTAAATTTATTCAGTATTTAAATTAGTGCAATATACATTATTTTCCTAATATTAATTTAATATTGCTTTTGTTAATTTATTCTGTATTTAAATTAGTGCAATATATATATATACATGTATATAATTTTTTAATTTCAAAATAAAAACATTAAATACATTTGATTGAGTTTTAGTCTTTATTGTATAATACAAATAAAGTTTGAAGATAACAAAGTGGTAATTAGAAGCTGTATATGTAAGGACAGACAATACAATGACCAGAGGACAAAATAAAGTTTGAAGATAACAAAGTGGTAATCAGAAGCCGTAAATGTAAGGACAGACAGCACAATGACCAGAGGACAAAATAAAGTTTGAGGATAACAAAGGGGTAATCAGAAGCCGTAAATGTAAGACAGAAAATACAATGACCAGAGGACAAAATAAAGTTTGAAGATAACAAAGGGGGTAATCAGAAGCCGTAAATCAAAGGACAGACAACACAATGACCAGAGGACAAAATAAAGTTTGAAGATACCAAAGGGGCAATGAGAAGCCGTAAATGTAAGGACAGACAATACAATGACCAGAGGACAAAATAAAGTTTGAAGATAACAAAGTTGTAATCAGAAGCCGTAAATGTAAGGACAGACAATACAATGACCAGAGGACAAAATAAAGTTTGAAGATAACAAAGTGGTAATCAGAAGCCGTAAATGTAAGGACAGGCAATACAATGACCAGAGGAAAAAATAAAGTTTGAAGATAACAAAATGGTAATCAGCAGCCGTAAATGTAAGGACAGACAATACAATGACCAGAGGCCAAAATAAAGTTTAAAGATAACAAAGTGGTAATGAGAAGCCGTAAATGTAAGGACAGACAATACAATGGTAAAAAAAAGACAAAACAAAGGGACAAACAATGAACTACAAACCACTACAGAGAAAACTGAAGATTGAGCAACGTGAATCACAAAAAAAATTGGGGATGAACTCGGGTGCTGTGAATGGATAAGTAGTTCATGCTCCACTAATTTCACCTGTCATGTGTGATTGTTGTTTAAAGTCAAATGAGCAATTATTCAGCTGTATCGTGGTGAGAAATTACATTCAATAAGATTATGATGTCCACTTTCTACTAGGCCAACATGCTTTCGTTAGATCTTCTTAGTGCCAACTGACTGAAACAACAGTCCTCGAGTAGACATGTTGCTTCACTTGGATACATAAACCTGATTCTGAGAAAATTAGTCTTTGCTCTTACTCCTAAATACTGCATACTTAACTGAAAAGCAGCAAACACAAATTTGAGTCTGGTTTGACCTGACAGGGGCTTGACAATCACAAATGTTATAGTCTGGTTTTACCTGACAAAGGCTTGACAAACACAAACGTTATAGTCTGGTTTGACCTGACAAGGGCTTGACAAACACAAATGTTATAGTCTGGTTTGACCTGACAAGGGTTTGACAAACACAAATGTTATAGTCTGGTTTGACCTGACAAGGGCTTGACAAACACAAATGCTATAGTTTAGTTTGACCTGACAGGGGCTTGACAAAAACAAATGTTATAGTCTGGTTTGACTTGACAGTGGCTTGACAAACACAAATGTTATAGTCTGGTTTGACCTGACAGGAGCTTGACAAACAGAAATGTTATAGTCTGGCTTGACTTGACAGGGGCTTGACAAACACAAATGTTTTAGTCTGGTTTGACATGACAGAGGCTTGACAAACACAAATGTTATAGTCTGGTTTGACTTGACAGGGCCTTGATAAACACAAATGCTATATTCTGGTTTGACTTGACAAGGGGTTGACAAATACAAATGTTATAGTCTGGTTTGACCTGACAGGGGCTTGACAAACACAAATGCTATAGTCTGGTTTGACCTGACAAGGGCTTGATAAACACAAATGTTATAGTCTGGTTTGACTTGACAGGGGCTTGACAAACACAAATGTTATAGTCTGGTTTGACCTGACGGGCTTGACAAACACAAATGTTATAGTCTCGTTTGACCAGACAGGGGCTTGACAAACACAAATGTTATAGTCTGGTTTGACTCTGACAAGGGGTTGACAAATACAAATTTTACAGTCTGGTTTGACCTGACACTGCTTGACAAACCCAAATGTTATAGTTTGGTTTGACCTGACAAGGGCTTGACTCCACTAATTACCACACTTGAGGTGAGCATGCTAGCCATTGCACCACCGATATTGTATAAGAAACAAGTAAAACATCAATGGGATAGTCACACATTTTTTTGTGTGATTTCTGAGAGAAATGGTGAAATATGAAAAATCTGATAGACACAGATGACAACAACACTCTAGTTTGAACATGTAACTTATTTGATATTGAATCATACAATAAAGAGAAAATATAACCCTAACCCTAACCCTAACTTGTTTAACCTAGCCTAATATGTGTGCATGTCCCCAACCATGACCGATATTTCCGACTCTATATCTTGTCTTTTTTTACTGTTCAATTTTTTGATTTGGTTGTTCGTTTTATTGTTATTGATGGACTTGTACATCATCTTTGTTTAAATTTCATTTTGTAAGAAGCGTTTGAAGATGCTAAAGGGGTAAGCATAATCCGTAAATCGAGGAAGGACAGACAACACTATGGTCAAAAGAAAAAGGACAAACAACGATATATAAAACTAAAGATCGAGTAACATGACCCCACTAAAAACGGGGATGAACTAAGGTGTTACGGAAGGGTAGGCAGTTCCTGCACCACTAGCGGAACCGGCGTTAATCTAGTTTCAAGCCCGGTGATACGTCATGAATGAGGAAAGGACCGGGCACTGTTTACGGCAACTGAAACATATCCCTAGACATTTGTGACACAGATATTCCATAACGGTCAACCAAGTCATAATGGCGACCGTAAAACTTAAAAACTTAACTAAGAGAAACCCTTAGCTTAGTTCAGTAACTTACTTGTTAGCTACAACCCTAGTTAATTTATTTTTGTCGACTGTTATCCCTCCATTTTGCATTGCTTTACTTCTATAAAATACAATGCAATGAATTTGAATTTGAATTTTGGTGTTTAACGCCACTTTCAGCAATTGTTCAGCTATATCATGGCAACCAGTTTTAGTGGTGGCGGAAGATAGAGTACCCGGAGAGAACCACCGACCAATGGGCAAGCACCTGGTAAACTTTATCACTTGTGGCTGCGAGTCGAGTGCACATTTTTGTCCTTTTTTGTTGTTGATGTACACAGTTAATGGTGCCATGTTACAACCTAACTGCAATGGAAAATTTGCCAGTTATGGGAAAACCAAACAACTAGCACCCATATAAAAATTAAAGATGGACAGCAAGCTTTCGAAATAAAAAAGCTGTATAAATAACAAGAATGGCATATGTGAAGCAACACGTATGGTCATATTCATCATATATTTCTCTTTACTTTGTAAGAGGGGTAACTGTTGCAAGAAATTGTTGTATTCTGAATAACCCGATTGTGTGAAATACATAAACAAATGTTCGACAGTAACACGACCGGTGCCATTAGTGGAGCAGGAACTGCTCACCCCTCAAAGTCTTCCGAATAGACCTACGCTTTTTAGTGATGTTCGTGTTGCTCAATCTTTATATTTTCTGTGTAGTGTTTGGTATCGTCCAACTTTCCTTATTCTAAAGGTTTGGGTTTAAGTTTGTGGTGTTAAACGCCACTTTCAACAATATTTCACAGGCGCGAATCCAGGATTTGACGTTAGGGGCCGCATTTCTTGGTAAGGGGCTGAGGACCGGCTGGTGACCGCTTAGGTCCCCATCGGGCCATGGAAGCCCCCCGGAAGCTCTTTGTAATTAGAAAATATAGGACCTGACCTCTTTTCTGAGAAAATGTTGACGTCTTCTTTAAAATTGATCAATAATTTGTAATCCTAGGGAAGATTTATATATTACACGTACAAACAAATAGACCATAAGATTATATGGATATTGTCACGAACGCGTTAAAGGGAAAACAAAATAAAGTAATACAGAAATTTTATTGAAAATAAATATGTAAACAGAAAGTTAGATAAAGGAGGATATATGAGTTATATTTAATATTATTTTATTGCAAATAAAACAGCTAGTGGGATTGAAGAAACAGTTATCACAATTTATGGACTGTCCTCTCCATACAAATAATACACATATAATAATGACAACAAATATAGCACATAAACAAATATAGATAATATTTAAAACAAAAAAGGGGGGTATTGGTGAGATTTAATATTATTTTATTGCAAATAAAACAGCTAGTGGGATTGAAAAAAAATATCACAATTTATGGACTTCTCGGCTCCATACAAATAATACACATACAATAATGACAAAAAATAAAGCATAACAACAAATACAGTTAAACCTGTATTAAGAGGACACTTTTGGGACAAAGAAAATGTGGTCTTATAAGACAGGTGACCTCTTAAAAGAGGTTAAATTCATATGATGTTTTCTATGACAGGACAAGGAAAATGTGACCTTTCAATACAGGTGACTGCTTAATAGAGGTGACTGCATGGGCAGGTTTGACTGTATGTATAGATAATATTTAGAACAATATAATGGGACATGGGAAATAACTTGATGTAGACCAGATGACAGACCATTGATATGGTTGTTTCACACTCTAACCTTAGAGTCTACTCCTGTAACGATATTGCTCCTAAGGATGTGAACGAGACAAGCGAGGCAGACCTGTGGACCTACATGTATCTGAAACCGACACTTATGAATGTTAAAAAGGATAAAACGAAAAGAAAGAGACTCTTTAGATTCAAAATTGGACAATTGGTTCGGATATCTCATCAACGAAGAGCGTTTATACGTGCATACAATGAACAGTGGTCCTATGAGGTATTTAAAATAAAAAGAGTCGCTTCCAGATGCAGGCCATCCCGATGTACAAATTGGTCGATCTGTTGGAAAGCGAAATAAAGGGTAATTTTAACCAGGCAGAATTACAAGCGATGGATAAATCAGAAGATACGCTTTGGGAGCTTGAAAAAACATACGTAAACGAAGACGGAATATAGTAGTATTGGCGCAAATAAGTTGTGGCGCAAATGAATTTATTTTTGGCGCAAATCGATATCGGCCTGAAGCCCATAGGTTCCTCTTTTATCCAGGTGTTTTATTGTTTGTAAACAGGACATCCAATCCATAGATACCCACTTTCAAAACCGTATGATTTATCTCTCAGTTGATCCGATATTCCAAAGCTTGTGGTTCCTGTCAGAATTTCATTGACAAATGGTTGCTGCAGTCTAGGAAGCTGCTGAACCAACGATACCTATTGGTTCAACATCACTTCGAACGTTTAATGGTTGCCACGATGACTTGCTTCACCATTACGGAATATCTTTGTCACAATGTACCCCGGATATGTTACACGTACCGTAAGTACTTCACGGTCGGTTCCTCTTTCATGAATAATTGCCGGATTTGTAACTAGAGTATCACGACGGGTACCACTAGTGGAGCAGGAACTGCTTACCCTTCTTGAGTATCTGAGTTCATTCCCGGTTTTAGTGGGGATAGCATTGGTCGATCTTTAGTTTTCTGTGAAGTATTTTGTAAATCTGTGTTTGTCTTTTTGTCGTTGTCCTTTTCCTTTTGACAATTGCTATGTCTGTCGTTCTTCGATTGACAGATTCTGATGGCACCCTTTGGTATCTTCATACTCTTCTTATTGTTTGTAACATGTTCGCCGTATTGCTCACTTGTGATTAAACAACATTAAATCAATTAAGCATATCTGGCGCCAACATGACAGAGAAAATGGATAAATTTCTGATAAAATGTTTAATTAATTAGTTTAAATATAACTTTCAAAATATATGAATTTTTCTACTTTTTTGTAATTTGTTTATTTTAGTAAAGAAATACATACATTTTTAATTTAATAGTTACATATACATGTATATTTTTGTTCTTACACTCGTGACACAAATTTAGCTCATTATCATTATATACATTACTAGTTTAATAATAAGAGTAACACGACGGGTACCACATGTGGAGCAAGAACTGTCTACTCTTCAGTAACAAGAGTAATACGACGG
>MJUT01057035.1:235190-253920 GCA_002080005.1 Gigantidas platifrons
GATAACATTGTAAACGTGTGATAACATTGTAAACGTGTGATAACATTGTCAAAATTGATTGTTCTGGCAATTTCAGATTCAATGTTAAGTCTTGCTAAATCCACTAAACGATCTTGTGACATGTTTGAGCGCAAATAGTTCTTTACAAGCTTCAGTTTGCTGAAGGATATTTCTGCTGAAGCAACTGTGGCAGAGATTGTCAGCAAAATACGCAAACTGACACAAATATTTGGGAAAAGATTTTCCAGTTTATATTGATATAAGGACTTTAATAAATTTGAAAAAGAACAGGGTAAAAGCAATTTCAACAGAACATTTTGCTCAGATAGGATTCCGAGGCTTTGGAAAAAATACCAAGAGGAACCATCGTGCCTCGTTTTACCCACTTGCCTTCTTAAGAATAGTAATCAGTTTAAAGTTAAACTGAAATCAATATATACCAAAATTGAGTAAAAACTACTTTTGATACCAACAGCCAGTGTAGGTCTACTTTAATCAGTTGACTTGTGCGTGTCCGAGATTTCATCCTTTTTTTTTATCTCTCTCAGACGCTCTGTCTCAACATCTTTTGTGTCGACCTGCTCAGCATACCTTGATGATTTGCATGTTGCAATGTGTGACAATGACAATGTGACGACTGACGAAGTGAAATTAATAAATGAATAAAAAATAAAGGCTCACCTGAACGGAATCAATTGATTTTTAACAAAAGTCTGATCCTGTCTACTCACCATTAATGAACCGCTCCCCCTGCAATCCTCGATCTGCTACTCTGAGATGTAATTCTTATGGACTTGGCCTGGATCCCCATTTCCTATGTATTTTTCTATAGCAAATCACTTGGGCCTACATATTTCAGAGCCTTTACATAAACAATTAATGGACCCCTCCACCTGCAACCCTCGATCTGCCAGTGTCGAAAATCACTAAATATATGTACATGGTCCAGTGCCCCATACACCGTAACAGAAAAATTTGTTATACATCATCAAGGGCCCTATGAAAGCTATTAGTAGGGTTCTTCCTGAAACCTGGGACTACTTCTGTATGAGGTATTTTACGCCCATTACACGAAATTGTCATTCACATAATCACGAAAGCACACATTGTAATGTGTTTGCCATACTCAATGTACACCCTCGTTTTTTTTCATCCTAGTTTGGTATGTGGGCCCCCTGACCTCATAGGCCCCGGTGCGTCGCCCCGGATACCTCCTCCCAGTGAACCTGTCCCTTCGCTCAAAAGAGAAATAACTAATTCGTATGTTTGAAATAGTATTAGGAAGGGGGAAATGGACATGTCTCCAACAGAATGGAAAAGAACAGGTGAAAAATATTCACAACTTAACACCGCATGCATGACCTCAGAACATTGTGACGCCTGCTTTAAAATTGGTGTACCCGTAAAATGCGAAATGAAACGCGGAACAAAACGAAACGAAACGAAATGGAATAATACAAAATGAAATAAAACCTATTTTAACGAAACAATTTCTTGTGGAAAGACAAGACAAAAATTAAATGAAAACAATAGAGAAAGTATCATTTAAGCGTAGAAAATGATAGTTCATTGTTCTTCATCTAGCAATGATGAAATGATTGATTCATCGATTGTTGACTGCTAAACACCACTGTGACACATCAGTGATATTCCAGATATACTGTGCCGAATGACGAAGTGAAAATGACTGTTATGTGGGGGATAACTTCCTATATACATGATGATGTTCTGACAATCAGGGTCATATTTTTGAGTATCTGTCTGGCACATGTTTGGCATATGGGGTATACTTTTTGTCACAACTGTCTGAAAAGGGGCATAGGTTTTTGCTTGGATTATTCTTCAAAAATTGGGCATTAGAGAGGCTTTAGTTAGACAACAGTATGGGATGGGGTCTAAAATTGGCATCATAATCAGTCTGTAAAGGGGTTGGGGTTCAGCGGCCCCGGAAGAACACCCCCACCATTTTGTGTAAGACTTAGGGACCGACCATTTAACTTGAAGGCGGAGGCAATGGCATTTTTTCTACCAAATTTTCCGATTCTGAAGCTTGTAAGAAAAAAGTAATTAATTAAAAGTAATTTATTTTTATTAATTTGGCTGGGTATATGCTAGAAACAAATATAACCTGCCATTTCACGCTGGTTAGGTTTTCAGTTCATATAGACGTAAAATTCCCAAGTATTGTGTCTGAACTTGATTCTTTTTTACTTCTTGCCAAAATTAAGGGGGAGGGGGCGCTCACACTCCTCGCAGCACCTTCCTATGTGCATTATATATTGTTTTTGTCCCCTACCCTCTTCAAGTTATATTGTCAGTCCATAAATCTTAATAAAGAAATTTAACATGTAAGTTTGCAAGACGAGTGTACCGTGTTCTGCAGTATGCTGTTTACTTTTTGCCAGATTGGTCACTTTGATTTAAAATGTCTTTTTATCTTGACAGTCTTTCTTATTATAATAGAAGCCATAATTTGCTGCATATTTGAATATGAATATATGTTGTTTATCTCATCGTTAGCAGGGGGTAAACTTTAAGAAACCAACGAAAAAAAATTCACAGGTAAAAACTGAAAAAAATACATGTAATAAATATTTGAATAATTAAACAACAACGGTAATTTTGCAATTATTTCGAAGCGACACTATTAATCATTCTCAAGTAACAATACCGGCCTACTTTACAAAATGGTGAGGTACGTGTTCTTCTGGGGCCGCTGAACCCCGACCCCTTTACAGACTGATTCTGATGCCAATGTTAGACCCCATCTCAGACTGTTGTCTAACTTGTCCTCTTTAAGCCCCAATTTTTGAAGAATAATCCAAGCAAAAACCAATACCCCTTTTCAAACAGTTGTGACAAAAAGCATGCCCATGACAGATATGTGCCAGACAGAAAATCAAAAATAGGACCCCGATTGTCAGAACATCACCATGTATATATAATATAGGAAGTAACCCCTCCCCCTCCCAAGTTATGTAGCAGTCGTTTTCATTTCGTCATTCGGCACAGTATAACTGGAATATCATTGATATGGCGTTTAGCAGTAAACAATAGATGAATCAATCATTTCGTCATTGCTAGATGAAGAGCGATTTTTTTTTTATATAACCTGGAAAATAATGAACTATCTTTTTCTACGCTTAAATGGTACTTTCTCTATTTTTTTTTCATTTAATTTTTGTCTTGAAATGGTTTCGTTAAAATAGGTTTTATTTCATTTTGTAGTATTCCGTTTCATTTCGTTTCGGTCAATTTCGTTTCGATTTATTTCGTTTCGTCTCGATTTCTTTTCGTTTCGGTAAATCTCGTTTCGTTTCGGTAAATTTCGTTTCGTTTCGTTTCGCATGTTTCGTTTCGCGTTTCATTTCGCATTTTACAGGTACCATTCAAATTGATCAATAATTGGTAAAGCTACGGAAGATTTATATATTACATGTACAAACAAATAGATCACGAAATAAATCCATGATTGCAAAAAGTGAAATGTAACCGATGCCGGATTTCACATGTTCTGGAACGGGGTAGCAAAGGCATGTATGAATATTCATTGAAATGGAGAGATGGGTCGAAAAAACAAAGTGTTAATACCACGTATTTAACATCAAGCGATTGTCAGTCCAGTCACGCCAATCCTTTTAACATATGAGTGGTCATTCATGTAATTGGCGCGATAATATACGCGTATAATATTATATACGCGTATATTATCAACATATACGCGTATATTGTTGCTATATATACGCGTATGTTTTCGCTATATGCGCATATATTATTGCTATATACGCGTATATCGTTGTTATATACGCGTATATTGCTGCTATATACGCGTATATTGTTGTTATATACGCGTATATTGTTGATATATACGCGTTAATATACACGTTAAATTCATTTAAAGTATTAACGTGTATATTAACGCATATATAGCAACAATATACGCGGATATAGCAACAATATACTCGTATATAGCAACAATACACGTGTATATGTTAATAATTGATGCGTATATTGTTGTTATATACGCGTTAAATTTTTGGGTATAGACGCGTATATATACAGTATATTGTTGCTATATACGCGTATGTTGTTTCTATATACGCGTATATTGTTGTTATATACGCGTATATTGTTGATATATACGCGTATGTTGTTGCCATATACACGTTAAATTCATTTAAAGTATTAATGTGTATACCTACGCGTATATGTTGATAATATACGAGTATATATACGCGTATATGTTGATAATATACGAGTATATATACGAGTATATATACGCGTATATAATATTATACGCGTATATTATCGCGCCAATGACATGAACAGCCACTCATATTAACATCAAGCGATTGTCAGTCCAGTCACGCCAATCCTTTATTTATGGGGGTGTGCGCCGGGTGTGCCCCCTCCTGAATCCGTGCATGTTTGAGTTATATCGTGGCGGTCAGTTTTATTGGTGGAGGAAACCGGAGTGTACGGAGAAAACCACTGACCTGTCGCAAGTCACTAACAAACTTTATCACATAATGTTGTATCGAGTACACTTCGCCTGAATAGGGTTTGAACTCACAACGTTGGTGGTGATCGGCATCTTATACTAATGTAGGCCTAGATATTACTTAATGTTGTATCGAGTACACCTCGCCTGAATAGGGTTCGAACTCACAACGTTGGTGGTGATCGGCATTTTATATTAATGTAGGCTTAGATATGACTTTTTTGCATCATATATGATAAAACAGAAATGATGCTGTCATAAACATATTGCCTTTAGTTGAGGGTGTTACGGTAGATTACCACAAGAAGAACAAATATCACCCAAGACGAAGTCGACAATAGTAATCTATCGTAACACCCTCAACCAAAGGCAGTATGTTTTATATTATACTGAATGCCCTTCGCAGGGTGGTATTGCGGAGGGTGGTATTGTGGAGAGTGGCATTGCGGAGGGTGGTATTGCGGAGGGTGGTATTGCGGGATGTGGTATATCCTTGCAATACCACCCTCTGCTTTGGTGGGCGGGGTTAAGAAAAGTTAGAGAAACATATCACATCTACATTTACCAATGAAATTGCCAAATTGTCAAAGAAATTTGCATAAAGTATAATATTTTCAAATACGGATATTCCAAAATTCAATATTACATTTAATGGAAGAATTATTCCAATTACAAATTCTCAAACTCATTTGGGAGTTATATTTAACAGCGATGCTAAATGGAATGTACATGTTGAAAATATATTGTCAAGTACTTACAAACACCTGCATGTTCTTCGAAAGTTGAAATATAAACTTTCTCGAAAAAATCTAGAGAAATTATATTTAGTCTATATCAGACCAATCTTTGAATATGCTTGTGAAGTATGGAATAATTGTGGGGTAGGGAATTCTAATATAAACTCGATCAGTTGCAACTTGAGGCTGCTAATATTTGCTAGTTCAATTTTAGTTTATAAAGAGTTAGGCTGTGAATCATTGGCAGAAAGAAGAAAAAGGAGAAAATTACAAATGTTTTAAAATATACAAAATAATAATGCACCCATGTATCTTTGTGACTTAATTCTACAAACAATTCAAAGTACAACCGTTTATCCATTGCGTAATGGAAGTGGTATTATAATACCATTTTTCTGACTATCGAATATTTCTGCATTTATTCCTTCAACTGTACGCCAATGGAAAGGCATAGATCCATCACTTCGAAATGTGGATTATATTGCAAAATTTAAAACTGAATTACGAAAACGGAAAGATATTAGGCAAGTTCCTAAACATTATGAAATTGGACCTAACAAACTTAATATTATTTTAACCCAACTTTGATGTTTTGCTTCTTTCTTGAACTACGATTTGTTCCAAGGAAATATACTCCCATATCCGTCTTGTCGCTGTGGTGCCAATCGCGAAGACTCCTATCATTTTTTCTTCGATTGTTCCCATTATTCAAATATAAGACATACATTGTTTCAAAATCTCAGCTGGCTGCCTAATTATTGTGTTTTAGACCTTACACTTTTGACCTGTAGTAATCCTACTCTCATTTGAACAGAACCAAATTATTTTTAAGCACGTGTTTGAAAATATAAAGAGGTCCGAAAGGTTTCTTGTTGTCTAGTAGTTCACCAAGAGAACAATCGGACACATCCTCACCACTAACCATTGTCTCTCATTCCTTTCTTCATTCTCTGTTTTTGTTCAATCTACACATATTAATGTAAGAAATATTTATATACATGTATGCACTATCAAATAATGTTGTAACTTATTCAAATTCTTTATTGCCTTTAAGCAAACCGAACATTAATAAACCAGAATCCTGCATAAACCGAACCTTAATAAACCAGAATTCTGAATAAACCGAGCCTTACTAAACCGGAATCCTGTATAGACCGAACCTTAATAAACCAGAATCCTGTATAGACCAAACGTTAATAAACCGGAATCCTGTATAAATCGAACATTAATAAATCAGAATCTGTATAAACCGAGCCTTAATAAACCAGAATCCTGTATAGACCAAGCCTTAATAAACCGGATTCCTGTATATATCGAACCTCAATAAACCAAAATCCTGTATAAACCGAACCTTAATAAACCAGAATCCTGTATAGACCGAACCTTAATAAACCGGAATCCTGTATAGACCGAACCTCAATAAACCGGAATTCTGTATAAACCGAACCCTATTAAACCAGAATCCTGTATAGACCGAACCTTAATAAACCAGAATCCTGTATAAACCGAACTTTAATAAACCGGAATCCTGTATAGAGCGAACATTAATAAACCGGAATCCTGTACAGACCGAACCTCAATAAAACGGAATCCTGTATAGCCTGAACCTTAATAAACCGGAATCATGTATAGACCGAACCTTAATAAACCAGAATCCTGTATAGATCGAACCGTAATAAACCAGAATCCTGTATAAACCGAGCCTTACTAAACCGGAATCATGTATAAACCGAACCTTAATAAACCAGAATCATGTATAAATCGAACATTAATAAATCAGAATCTGTATAGACCGAACCTTAATAAACCGGAATCCTGTATAGACCAAACCTCAATAAACCGAAATCCTGTATAAACCGAACTTTAATAAACCGGAATCCTGTATAGAAGAACCTTAATAAACCAGAATCCTGTATAAACCGAACCTTAATAAACCAGAATCCTGAATAAATCGAGCCTTAATAAACCGGAATCCTGTATAGACCGAACCTTAATAAACCGGAATCCTGCATAGACCGAACCTTAATAAACCGGAATCCTGTATAGACCGAACCTTAATAAACCAGAATGATGTATAAACCGAGCCTTACTAAACCGGAATCCTGTATAGAACGAACATTAATAAACCGGAATCCTGTATAGACCGAACATTAATAAACCGGAATCCTGTATAGACCGAACATTAATAAATCGGAATCCTCTATAGACCGAACCGTAATTAAAGCACCAATATTAAAAATCATTTATTAATTTAACATGTATAAACCAAACACATGTATCCGAATAGATATGTTGATCACATGGCAGTTCGTTGTACAACACTTTGAAACAAATTTAAATATTAATTAATAAAATATGTTTAAACTGAATTGTCTATATACAACGTTTTGAAGGTCGTTTTACGATGTTTATAATTATCAAGTTGGTATTTTCATGTAAGCACCATTAAGATCTCCAGTTACAATAACAATGCCGTAATTAATGTAATAGGTGTACCGACCTAAATATTGACCTATAACTTTGGCTTTTCAGCTCAATACCTACAATCCTTTCTCAGTTATTTCTTTTTCTGAAAGTTGTAAAGAATATTTAAACGGTATATAGATCCAACCTTTGACATGAGTACAATTAAAGAAATCATTTAATTTATCAGATTTTTGTTACGCCCTGATATCTTGTATCTATAATATCCATATAACACAATGGCCTTTGTTTAAGTTTGTGTTCACATATAATCGCAATGTCACAATTAGTGACACGTAGCAAATTTGGTAGACATAACGTGGATGATATAATACCTCTCATATTCTATTTTAAAAATATTCAGACCCATAATGACACAGAAAATAACACTTTTCAATTTAATTTTTATTTTAAATATAAACAATAAGAACACCATCATGGAAATGTTTTACAAGTATATTTGACGCGATGGGTTTTTAATGTCTTCTTGAGCTTCATTCCATCTAAGTTTCGATCCATGGTTACTTAACCATCTCCTACACCGTACAACATACAACGTATAGCTATAATAAGTCGGTTTCAACAATGTTACCACAATCTTCCGGTATATTTAACATTGCACACATAGAAACTTAGTGAGTGATTACTGTTTTACGCCAATTCAGCAATTTTTCAGCTATGCCATGGCGAGAACAATTTAATTTTCAATGAGATGATGATGAGGTCAGCTTTATTCTAGACCAACATGTTGAGTTGGATTTTTTTAGTGCTAGCTTACTGAAACAACAATCCGCGGGTAGACTTGTCTGATTCCTAGCTAAACCGGTCTTTGCTCTTTCTCGTTAGTGCTGCCTGCTGATCGGAGAAGCAACAATTCCAGATCGCGTTGACTTATTACTTATCCCTGATAAATAAAAGCTACCCATTTTTTTCCTTGGAGACATGCCAACAAATGCATGCCTATTTATTGGTTGTATTGCTTTGGGATTGTCTTGTAAACGAACCGGAGTTTTAAAGTTATGTTGTACCTTATACGGGTCATGCATTGTTCCGTCAAATATAGAAGTTTGTATACCATGTTGTCAATCTTTTGTCAGGAGTTAATAAGACTTGGTGACATCTAAATCGTCAGGGGCCCTCAACGGGGATCGAAGCCATCGATTTATACGAAGGTTTAACAGTTAATTTTAAGTCATGTAAATGTTTTTCTATCGTAATTCACCATTGTTATTCCTATCTAGTTATGTGTTTATGGCTTTAATTTTATCAAGATAGAAATCAACTAATGACTTCGTCTGCTGTGTCAGCCATTTAAATTTGACATCATTTTGATTCGCATGTCTGTTTCATTCACTCGAATGTGAATTGAATTGTTAATTCATACCGACACTTTTGAATTCTGTCTAAATATTGCGAAGAGTTAGAGTTTCATATACAATTTGGTAGAATGTAGACTTTGAACTCTATCTACCTGTACCTAAGCGTTATAATTTCATATACAATTTGGTAGAATGTAGACTTTGAACTCTTATCTAAATGTTCCTAAGGTTAGAATTTCATATACAGTTTGGTAGAATGTAGACTTTGAACTCTTATCTAAATGTTCCTAAGGTTAGAATTGAATATACAGTTTGGTAGAATGTAGACTTTGAACTCTTATCTAAATGTTCCTAAGGCTAGAATTTCGTATACAGTTTGGTAGAATGTAGACTTTGAACTCTATCTAAATGTTCCTATGCGTTAGAATTTCATATACAATTTGGTAGAATGTAGACCTTGACCTCTATCTAAATGTTCCTAAGGTTAGAATTTCATATACAATTTGGTAGAATGTAGACTTTGAACTCTATCTAAATGTTCCTAAGGTTAGAAGTTCATATACAATTTGGTAGAATGTAAACTTTGAACTCTATATAAATGTTCCTATGTGTTAGAATTTCATATACAGTTTGGTAGATTATAGACTTTTAGCTCTATCTAAATGTTGCTAAGCGTTATAATTTCATATACAATTTTGATAGAATGTTAGTACTAGACTTACCTGTAGCAAAGCTGTAACCGAATGATAAATACTGTTTCCTATGTATTCACCATACACCACTTTTCCGACAGTCAATAAGCTCTAACTGACCCAAAGGAAGACGACCCCTGTTTAAAAAACATAGTTCCATACCTGTACTTTTACATAAAGATATCAGAACAATCTTTCTACTTCAAAACTTTTAATAGTGAATTTTTTTGCTGGTCACATGAGACACAAGTTATGCCAACTTACAAAGGGTTTCTCAACATTGGTATTGTCCTATGAAAAAACAAATACAATATTTGTTAAAATGTGAGGGCTTCAATGTTGAATTAAAGTCGACGCTTACGATACCTCTGCTGACGGAGTATTAGTTCCCGGGGTATGATACGCCCAGTGGCCAGTCCTTCGGTTTTGACATGGTTTATTAGATATATTTTTTCATCAAAATTTACAGTTTCTAAATCATATAATTATTTTAATAGTTAAGGTGTTCCTCCTCTGTCATATCCTTTTTAGGTCTCTTGGTTTATTGTCACCCAAACATTTTAATTAATTGACTGGCAAGTATTTTAGCTTTGGGTGTATAAGGTGAAGGTTATTCCAGAAGCCCGTTGTGTGCACTAAATAATATATCAGTATTAAAGTTATCTTCTTCTTCCAAAAGGAGAGACAGATCCACTGGTGGAATTCCGGAACAGAGCACGCGCTCGCTTACATATAGATTTCGCGTATTTTAGATTTGTAAATAACATTGATGTTTTTATTGATTTTTGGTGTTTTAATGATATTCTTTGTTCAATATTGTTTTTAATTTTGTGTTACATTGTAAATCACGATGAGTTCATGTAAAGCTACGACTGACTTTGATCATTAAGACAAAGTCAGTTTTATGATTTCTTTAACCTCAAAATTAGGTAAGTAATAAAGCTTCAAAAAGACTTTTATCATTTGGACAAAGTCATTTCATTAAAACTTTTATTATTTTGTTATTATTATCATAATATATTGTATTATTTTGGCTGTGAAAGTTAAAAAAGAAAAGGTATTTTCTAAATTTGTAAAGAAAGCTTGTCTAAAACTAATGTAACCGTTTCGATATATTGTATTATATGTTAAATGAATTTTTGAATACCTATTGTGATCAATTTTCTGTGATATTATATATTTAAAATAAAGGTATTTCAAATTTCAAATTATTCTTCCAAATACAGGACAAGACTCTAAGGATAGAGTGTGTAGGCGTCCCGGAATTGTGTGCGCTATGTACATGGTCAATTTAGTTTTAAAAGTAGAACAAACAAAAACAAAAAATAAACCAAACAAAAATAACTAATTATATATATGTTCAGTGGCTTGCTATATGTATTTATGCATTTAAAGGTGGGTTGGGAATCCTTCAAATGTCAATGTGGAGATATTGTTTTTGAAGGATTCTAGGTTTGGTGAAAGAGCTATGGACTGATGTAACCTGTTCCAGACTAATATTGCATTAGGGGAGAACGAAAACTTATAACATTCTTTATTTTAATTAATTTTTCTGAATGTATGTGCCCCACGAATATGCCTGTCGGATTGATATATCATGGTTGTTGATACCTCTACCAAGCCACCGTTGTTTTATATAACAGTATCAGACTTGCTTTAGTTAGTCTACAAGCACGAATGTCCCACTGTAAGGTGTCAATCATATTGGGGACCGCACCAGGTGACGGTCTA
This sequence comes from Gigantidas platifrons, assembly GCA_002080005.1. Taxonomy (NCBI): domain Eukaryota; kingdom Metazoa; phylum Mollusca; class Bivalvia; order Mytilida; family Modiolidae; genus Gigantidas; species Gigantidas platifrons. The sequence continues at coordinate 246,634 of MJUT01057035.1, forward strand.
AACTGAAGGATAATTCGTTTGATTTTAGAGAATCCGGACATGAACACACAGAATGTCGTCGCAGCAAAGGAGAAAATATCTGAAAGTATCGGTCTTGTACTGGAACGTCTAAAAATAATTAAACTGGAAGACTCGTCAGATTATCAAAGTAATCTCATTGCTGATGACTAGGAAGACGAGAAAATAATTAATGTGCAATATCGAAAGCTGAAAGAAAACCAAGTCTGAGAAGGCAAAAATGCGTCCAAGGACAACTCCGTGCAGTAAAGGCCGTTCAGTGGAGGATGATCATGGAAAATACAAACCAGGGGTCCGCATTAAATGTGGAAAAAGAGGCCACTGGAGCAGTAGCTATCCAAATTCTAAACAAATCAAATATAACTACCATTTTTCTCATCTTTTAATACTGGGATAAATTTAGATCAAAGTCAAATAAATACGACTAAAAGATAAATCAATTTATCCATAACCGATGTGTTTATATTGTCAGGTCATTTCAATGAGAACATATATCACAAAGCAAAACCGTCAAGGTTGCTAGGTTTGTTTACTATACATTTAAACTACACACATCTGTTTTAAGACCTGTGGGGAGTTTAAAAAACAAATTAAATGAATGGAGACGGATTACACATAATCAATACGTATTAGATATCGCCGAGAAAGTTTACAAAATACCGTTTAAAACAAAACCAGAACAATTTTACATTAATAGCAATAAATCATTGCTTAAGAACAAAGATTTTGTTGCTTCTGAAATTAAAAATTTACTGAACACATGATGTATCAAGGAAGTTTCTACAAAACCGTTGATCGTTAATCCGCTTACTGTAGCGCTTAATAAATCGAACAAACCTCGATTAGTACTTGATTGTAGACACATTAATCCTCATTTATATAAATATAGATGTAGATGGCAAGATTTCTAGATAAAGGTTTGATGTAGTTGATTTTATTTCCAACTCTGACTTAAATCTGCCTACCATCATATTGACATTTTCGAAGAACATCAACAATATTTTTTTAAAGCGAAAACACGATATTTTGTATTCGCTGTTCTCCATTCTGGTATTTCTACAACAGGTTATATTTGTTCAAAGGATTTGCGAGATGTTGTCGAATATTTCAGGTCTAAAGACAAAAGAATCATTATGTTTTAGACGATTGTCTAGCGGGAGAAATATATATGATACAGCTGTTAAAAGTAGTAAACAAGTGAATGATCAATTGTAAAATTTTGGTTTTTTTAATTTCTCATGACAAATATGGTCTTATTTTTGTGAAAGAAGGGAGAATTCAGATACTAAGAAAAATGCTTAACTTATGCCATGTGCAAAGTCAAAAAAGGGGAAAATGAGTGTCGAGTTAGATTTGTGGCCAGTATTATTGGTCAGTATAGCTCTATGCACGCAGTGTTTGGTGACACGGTTCGTCCGAGTACTATATTTTTGTATGACTGCGTTTTAGGCAAAGTAAGCCAGTTTGCAAGCACGTGTGAGATAACGACAGGATATTTTAACTGAATTGTCATTTTGGGATAAGAATTGCAGGTTATTGATCTCTAAAGGTTCAAAAATCAGTACGATGACAGTCAATAAAGCTTTTAATCGTGTATTTTGTTTGTGACGCCTCAGATGAAGGCTTTGAAGGTTTTGTTAACTCCGATTTAGATTCTCATTTAGAGAGCATCGAAACACGCGGTATCTAGACCTAATCTGGAAATCGTCTTTAAAGTTAGAATGTGCTAAAAGAGTGGTTTACACTTTCTCCAATGAATTGGAAAATAAACAAGTCAAAACCAATTAAGATAATAAGAATGTTGAACACATTCTTAAAGTAGGTATCAAGAAGACAACACTCCAAAAGACTACTACACAAATTAACTCTATTTGTGAATCACGAATATTCAGTTGACATCTTATTGGATTCCAAGAACACAAAACGATCATGGTGATCAGTTGAGCGGAGTCATAGATCACTATGATTGGGGTGTTTGACATTATGTTGACCTGTTCTGAATGAATTATGGGATAAATGTACCATAGATAGATTCCCATCACACTACAATAATCACCATGGAAGATTTAACTCTTAGGTATGGTATCCCGGAACTGAGCATATAGGCTTCTTCTCTCAGTTTTGAATTTCACCTTTATTTCACTTTCTACCAGACAGTCGTACTGTCATGTTTTAAATTACATTTAATTAATATTATATATATTTTGTACTTTGTCAAAATAATTTCTTATATTATCATTATTATCTATGTATTTTTCAAGTTCTTCACCATAATTTTTGGTTCATATTTCTTTATTTTGATAATGATCTACACAGATACAAATACCATGTTGTATGGTGAGACAAATACTACTTCGTGAAAAACTACTCTGATTCTACAAAAAAAGTTGTCAGAAACTGATATCATCCAAATGTTCGATTTAGTGATTGACAACATATTTCCTATGTTTAGTGGGCATGTTTTGCAACAGACAATCAACATACTTATGGGTTTTAACTGGGAACCTCTTTTCTCCTACTTGATCCTTTATTCGTACGAGGCAACTTTCATACAGGGGTTCTCAATCAAAACAGAAAGAACCTAGCCCGATCTTTTAATTTCACGTTCTGCGTTATTGATGTGTTCTTTCATTAAATAATATTTATAGTTAGGGTAACACGACGGATGCCACGAGTGGATCAGGAAAATGCTGACGGAGCACCTGAGTTCATCCCCCGTTTGTAGTCGGATTGAGGTGAAATGTGTGTATCTGGTACGTACCAACATGACAGTGAAAATGGACAAATTTTCTGAGGAAATTTTTATTTAATTTGTTTGAAAATTACCACCCAAATATTTCACTATTTCTATTTGTTTGTACTTTGTTTATTTTGTAAAGAAGTATATAGATTATTTAATTTAGCCGTTAATACCACAACTACACCACTACCACAGGTTAAGGTGATATTATCTGTGGTGTAAATATTCATATATTTTTAATCTCTTTTTGACCTATTGCATGGATGACACGTCAGTAGGTCAGAAATGACATTAACCATTTTGTACTTATATGTGAGAATGTACACGATAAACTTTAGAGTTAGTGAGAGTGATTCCGTGCTATCAAACGCCAAGTGAGATTTGTTAATTCAAGCTATATCATTGGAAAGCAAGGAACTGTCCACCCTTCCGGAGCACCTGAGTTCACCCCCGGTTTTTTTGTGGGGATCTTGTTATTCAATCTTTAGGTTTATATGTAGGTTTTATAGATCGTTGTTTGTCTTTTTGTACATTTTCTGTTGGCTATTGTATTGTCTGTTCTTCTTAGAAATACGGATTCTGATGACCTCTTTGGTATCATTTGGCCATTGTATTGTCTGTTCTTCTTCGATATACTGATTCTGATGACCTCTTTGGTATCTTTTGCCATTGTATTATCTGTTCTTCTTCGATTTACTGATTCTGATGACCTCTTTGGTATCGTTTGGCCATTGTATTGTCTGTTCTTCTTCGATATACTGATTATGATGATCACTTTGGTATCTTTTGGCCATTGTATTGTCTGTTTTTCTTAGATATACTGATTCTGATGACCTCTTTGGTATCTTCTGTCCATTGTGTTGTCTGTTCTTCTTAGATATACTGATTCTGATGACCTCTTTGGTATCTTTTGGCCATTGTATTATCTGTTCTTCTTAGATATACTGATTCTGATGATCACTTTGGTATCTTTTGGCCATCCATTGTATTGTCTGTTCTTCTTCGATTTACTGATTCTGATGACCTCTTTGGTATCATTTGGCCATTGTATTGTCTGTTCTTCTTCGATATACTGATTATGATGATCACTTTGGTATCTTTTGGCAATTGTATTGGCTGTTTTTCTTAGATATACTGATTCTGATGACCTCTTTGGTATCTTTTGGCCAATGTATTGTCTGTTCTTCTTAGATTTACGGATTCTGATGATCACTTTGGTATCTTTTGGCCATTGTATTGTCTGTTCTTTTTAGATATACTGATTCTGATGATCACTTTGGTATCTTTTGGCCATTGTATTGTCTGTTTTTCTTAGATATACTGATTCTGATGACCTCTTTGGTATCTTCTGTCCAATGTATTGTCTGTTCTTCTTAGATATACTGATTCTGATGATCACTTTGGTATCTTTTGGCCAATGTATTGCCTGTTTTTCTTAGATATACTGATTCTGATGACCTCTTTGGTATCTTTTGTCTATTGTATTGTCTGTTCTTCTTAGATATACTGATTCTGATGACCACTTTGGTATCTTTTGGCCATTGTATTGTCTGTTCTTCTTAGATATACTGATTCTGATGGCCACTTTGGTATCATTTGGCCATTGTAATGTCCGTTCTTCTTAGATATACTGATTCTGATAACTCTTTGGTATCTTCAAACTTTTCTTGCTTTTTTTGTGAGACGATGATGATGTCTTATTTTAACTAGACTGGCTAACTCGTTTAGTTAATGTTATGGTGCTATTATACTGAAATAACAATCCGCAGGTAGTTACGTCGTTTCTTTTACAGATTGATTTAATGTGTGCTTAGGTGCGAATCAGTAAATCCAAATTTTATAGTTTTTTAGATTGCCCATCCCCTTTCTGAAATAATGGTGTGATATAAACGTGCGTTTGGTATTTGGACAGTTCTACGCTCACTGCCTGTAAAATATTACACACAACAGCTGTCCATTATTTACAGCGTATTAGGACTGGACGTTGACGGTACGTTGTAATGATATATCCATCATTTTCCGTTGTAGGTGTCAACAGTTTATCCACGTGATTTATTGTTTGCAAACAGAACATCCCATCCATATGTACCCATTTTATTCACGTGCTTTATCGTTTGCAAACTGGACATCCCATCCATTAGTACCCCTTATATCTACGTATGTTATTGTTTGTTAACAGTACATCCCATCCATATATGCCCTCTTTCAACCGCATGAATTATCTCTCAGTTGATCCAATATTCGAGAGCTTCTGATATCCTTGACTAAGGGTTGCTGCTAACAAAGAAGCTACTGAACCAAGGGTTCTTATTGGTTAAGTTGAAGTCATCACTTTGAAAGTTTTTCGGTCGGACCGATGATTTTGTTAACCGTTTCGAAATATCTGTGTTGCAAATTACGACGAATATGTTCCATTTGTCGTAAGCACTTCCCGGTCCGTTCGTGACTTATCACCGAAGCTGTAACTAGAGAAATACAATGGGTGCCACTAGTGGAGTAGGAACTGTTTATTCTTCCGGAGCATCTGTGTTCATCCCCGGTTCTTAGTGGGATTCACGTTTCTCATATTCAAATTTCTGTGTAGTGTTTTGTAAATCATTATTTGTGACTGTCCTTTTCTCTTTTTCTTTTTCCTTTGGCCATTGTATTGTCTGTCGATTTACGGATTCTGATTATCTCCCTTGATATATTCAAGTTCTTCTTATTGTTTGTTTAATGTTAAAATATTCTCTGTCATGAATATGGTAAAAATATTGCTTACTGGCGATTAAACAACAATTAATCAATTAAGCATATCTGGACACGTTTCTGATAAAATGTTAAATAATTTGTTGAATATTAACCTTCAAACTATTTTGTAAAGAAGTACATAAATTTGTAATTTAATAGTTACATGGATATTTCTTTCTTTTTTACACTAATCACAGATATTTATCATATATACACAACTAGTTTGTTACTAGTTTAACACGAGGGGTACCACACGTGGAGCAAGAGCCGTCTACTCTTCCGGAGAGCCTGAGTTCACCACCGGTTATGAGTGTGGTTCATGTTGGCCGATCCTTAGTTTTCTGTGTAGTGTTTGAAGATCGTTGTCTTTTTTCTTTTGGTCATTATATTGTCTGACCTTCTTCAATTTACGATTTCTTATCACCCCTTTGGTATCTTTAAACTTTTATTTGCAATGAATATTTGATAATGTCACTTAAAGAGGTTGCTATATCATGCTGAAATATTCCCTACATATGATGGTAAGAGACGTGCAGGGTACTTTCCCATTTTTATTACAGAATAAAAAAATGTCACCTCCGCATTAAAGTTTTTTTTAAGATATCCTTTAACTTAACTATATACAAGTAATATTTTTAAAATACATATAGAGCCTGGCATAGGACTAACATATTTTCTCATATGCACAAGGTATATATAGTTCTGATTAAACACAATTTCTATAAGTTCTACATATACACAAGTACTATATATAATTTTTCATTTTGCATCAAATTTAGTACGCACGGAGTGTTTCTGGAATAAACTTCATCAGGTACACAAAATAAAGTTCATCAGGTACGCAAAATAAAGTTCACCAGGTGCGCAAAATAAAGTTCATCAGGTACGCAAAATAAAGTTCATCAGGTATGCAAAATAAAGTGCATCAGGTACGCAACATAAAGTTCACCAGTGCGCAAAATAAATTTCATCAGGTACGCAAAATAAAGTTCATCATGTATGCAAAATAAAGTTCATCGGGTACGCAAAATTAAGTTCATCAGGTACGCAAAATAAAGTTCATCAGGTGCGCTAAATAAAGTGCATCAGGTACGCAACATAAAGTGCATCAGGTACGCAAAATAAAGTTCATCAGGTATGCAAAATAAAGTTCATCAGGTACGCAAAATGAAGTTCATCAGGTACGCAAAATAAAGTTCATAAGGTACGCAAAATAAAGTTCACCAGGTGCGCAAAATAAAGTTCATCAGGTACGCAAAATAAAGTTCATCATTTACGCAAAATGAAGTTCACCAGGTACGCACAATAAAGTTCATCAGGTACGCAAAATAATTGAAAGATTGCAAAGCCAAATAATTTTTAAAGTTTTGTAAGCAATAAAACAAAAGTGGTATCAATGATATAAGTTTTCATCAACATTATTAATAAAATTTCACTACAATGTACACTACTTTTACACCAATACTACAATAAGTTGTACTAGTTCTCTGTCAACAGCACTGTCAAGTATTAACTACAGTGTACACTACTTTTACACCATTACTACAATAAGTTGTACTAGTTCTCTGTGATCACTGTCAAGTATTCACTACAGTGTACACCACTTTTACACCAATACTACAATAATTTTACTAGTTCTCTGTCAACATCACTGTCAAGTATTCACTACAGTGCACACTACTTTTACACCATTACTACAATAAGTTGTACTAGTTCGCTGTCAACATCACTGTCAAGTATTAACTACAGTGTACACTACTTTTACACCAATACTACAATAAGTTGTACTAGTTCTCTGT
>MJUT01057035.1:268524-279945 GCA_002080005.1 Gigantidas platifrons
TGCCACATATTTTGACCGATTTATATGTATGCTGTCCTAGAGCAGGCATATCTCAAAAATGTTAGATCAGATAGCCACACTCTCTCAATAAAGGGAAAATATGTGAATTGCCAAAAACTACAATCAACCCACAGAATATCACATATTGTTACAACAACAATGTGTATTTCCCAAGGAAATCTAAATCTTCTCACATTGGTGCATTCACGTAGGTATCTCTTGTTCCACCAATTTGTATTCAATAAGAACATGATGATACCCTTCTTCTTCTTCCCGTGATGAGTGTAATCAAGACTGAATGTAATTACTCCATGCATATCCGGACTGTACAGTTCAAATCAGTATTATTTACAAATAAAAACAGGGTGGAGCACTATTTACATCTGAGACTGCACGGGAAGGGTAATAGACCCTATCCCTGCCTGGAACTGGCCGATAGTACTGGTCCGATGTACATCTGGTGAAATGCTGTTCCAAGTGATGATGGTACGAGGAAAGACGGAACGGCCATATCCATCTGCTCGTGAATATATAGTCCTGAAGGCTGCAATCTTCTTGTTCTACTATCAGCTTGTATGAGTAGATGTTCTGCATGGATTTCAACGAAGTTATGGACGATCGTATACACCAGAAAAGATCTTGCCTTTGCGCGCCTTTGTTCGAGTGATTCCTTTTATACTATACAATAATATAAGCAAAGATATCAAATTTACTGCCCACGACGTGTTTCAAGAAAAACCTACATCAGATACGCTCAAACACAAACTATTTTAAAAGCTAAATTATGTTAAAAAAATATGTTGTAGTAAGAAAGTATTATCAATCAAATATAAAGTTGGTTAAAATAAAGGAATCATCTTCATCTTCTTCTATTAAGAAGAAAACAATTACGTGTGTATACAATGGAATATTACTTACGTGAAGTAAACATATACAATCGAGTCTTTGTTACCTATGTTTGAAGATACGAAAGGGTTAATAAGAAGTCTTAAATCGATGAAGTACAGACTTGTAGGAAAAAGACCAAAAGTTGCCTCATTAAACCATATATGCCACCCTAAGATGACACTTTAAAATCAGTTCCGTTTGTAGATGTCGAGAACGATTACATTACTACTACAATGAATCAGTGTATTGTCATAGTACAATATCTAGATATTATCACTAATTTGTATTTATCACTTCCCGGTCTTTTCCATTTCAATAAATCACATATTTTGATTTGATTGATGTTTTGTGGTATTTTGTATATATTGTAGAGATTTGGAGGAAAATAAAATAGACAACTTACCATTAGGTATATTTGACCAGAATATAAACCTGAGATCTGTGTGAGTAACATACATTTATATTATTCCAGAAATTATCAAAATAAAGTCAAAATCTTTAGAATGAAGTACAATCACGACATTTATTTCTTCTTATTAGTTTGGAATGTGACATATTATGGGTATTAAAGGCAAAACGTCTTTTATCGCTAAACATGGTTAATCTAAGGATTTTTATTAAGATGATAGCAAGAACACATGTACACTGTGGAATATTACTTAAGTGATTTAACAATTGGACATTTAAGAGTTTTGCCTTTAGAGCTGTTTCATTAAACATACTTGACATCCTGAGATGACACTTTTATATCACTATCATTGGTGGATGTCAGAAATAGTACTGCAGTTGATTAATCTATTTTCAAAGTGCAAACCTTGATACTGTGCAGTCTTAACTTGAACAGCCCTCGGTACAAACAGACATAATCAGATGTACTTCAAAATATCATAAGATTCAGCTGTGATATACAGCAATATTATATTTAGATTTTAATTTGATTGATGGACAGCAAGGTTAAACAATGATGGTCAACAATTCTACCAATATCAACTCAACGAATAATTATTCACCTTTCATCCAAAATCACTGAACACAAGAAACGACTATGAAATATGACTTTGAAATTCCAGGTCTTGGCTTTGAACAGGCACAAAAATGTGGCAAGGTTAAATGGATCCGACAACTTATTATATATTATACAAATACGGCCATGAAGGCTCTTTCGTCGTGATATTTGCGGTGTCAAGTTTTATGGATCTGGTGTCAGTCTTTTATCCGTCAACAGTGTAACTTACATCTTGTGAACTATTTAGTCATTTCAATTCAAACTTTGTAACAATATAATATGGATAGCCTTAGACAGTTCCTTATTATATGACGATATAATGACGTATCGACAAAAACAAGAACGTCATCTGTGAAGATTTCGACATAAAATATTACTACTCATCCAATCGGACTCGTTGCTATCCTAGCGATAATATCAGTCTCAAATGCCGGTATTCTATATATTCTAAATAGTTAGTTTCAGAAACGGTAAAATTGTCACGAGTCAGATAATAAATGTGTGTAATTTTAATGATTCCCTAACGAGATTGTCTGCGTACGCGTTTAGCTTTATGTTTAAACTATATCCTATTCATATGACTCAGACATATGTCTCAAACTCTACAGCTGGAGACATATGTCCCATACCCTATGTTTGGAGAATGCGTTTCAGTCAATCATACACTAATTGATCGGATAATTAGCTACGCTTTGTGTGTAGTTCCAGCCTATGCTTGAAATACTGTTGCTTTGCCCACATAATACATATGATTTCAACCTGTTTTGTCAGTCACTGGTTCTGTACCGATCCAGGGTCTGCTTACAAGACCACAACTTAGAATGAGATAACGTGAACACCTACTTAACTTAGTTCTCGAGACCTATACTGGATATAGACTATATAGTCACACACCGCGTTATTTTATAGCAATGGTTACGACTACTTAGTCTTCCGACTATCTGGTTGTATATAATGATACAGCTTAATAATTGCCATATTCAAAGGCAAGCTCAATCCCATAAACATTAACTAAGGCGCAACTACGTATATTCAATCCAAGTATACGACCGAGAATGACCAAGTCCATACTGTTTCATTTCATTATGTAGAAACACGCGGACATGCAAATAATGGTTCGATAAAGTGTTTATTCTATATAGTATCTCACTTTCATTTCATTCCAAGATATACAATATTTACCTCGACTTTGTCCTCGGTAAATAGCATATATCTTGGAACGATAGATCCTTATATTAACCTCATTAAAATTCAATAATTGTATAATGTTACATACATATATTTCTTCTTATTAATTTGGAATGTGACATATCAACGGTATTACAAGCCTATCTCGAATATGGCGTGGGTTCGTGCCCGGCTTTGTAAATTACAAAAAAGCGTGCACTCGACTCGCAGACGGAGGTGATAAAGCTTACCAGTTACTTGCCCATGGTTGGTGGTTTTCTCCGGGTACTCTGGCTTCCTCCACCACTATAACTGGTCGCCATGATATAGTTGAAATATTGTTGAAAGTTGCGTGAAAACAGCAAACATCAATCATTATGATGGGTATAAAAGGAAAAACGTCTTTCATCCATAACTATTGTTAAACAAAGAACTATTAAGATTGTGAGAACACATGTACACTGTGGACTATTATATAAGTGATTTAACAATTTAACATTGAGAGTTTTGGATTAAATGCTGTTTCATTAAAACTTACGTGACATCCTGAGATGGCACTTTTATATCACTACCATTTGTGTATGTCAGAAATAAAAAAAATGCTGCCACAGTGGATCAATATATCTTCAAAGTGCATTACCTTGATACAAACAGACATAATCATACGTGCTTCAAAATAGCATCTGATCTCGTCATTATTCAACCGACAAGACGAACATACTGCGCAGGTCAGATCTGGATATTCACGTAATATTATACTTGAACTCACCACAAGATTCAGCTGCAATAAACAGAAATAACATAGTTAGATATAAATTGATTTACGAACAGAAAGGTTTTACAATGATCGTTAACTATTCTACCAATATCACAAAACGAACAATCAATCCCCTATCATCTTAAATGACTGACCACAAGAAACTACTATGAAATATGACGTTGGAAATACAGGTCCTGGCATGAAATAGACACACGAATGTGGGGGGTTCAACAGGTTAAACAGATCCCAACACTTATTATATTTTATACAAATACGTCCATGAAGACCTTTCGTTGTGACATTTATGGTCTCAACCAATGCGGATTATTTTATGGATCTGGTGTCAGTATGTTTTCCGTCAGCAGTGTAACCGACATCTTATGAACTATTGCGTCATTTCATTCAATCCAAGCTTTGTAAATATATTATATGGATGGCCTTAGACAATTCCTTCTTTTATGACAATTTAATGACTGATCGATAACAACAATAACGGCATCTGTGCCGATTTCGACATATATCATCACTAGTATCACAACTTTTACTATCGGACTCGTTGATATACTAGAGATAATGTCTGTCTCGTCAGAAATAACTGACGTTATTTTATATTTCTCACTATGTGGTCTCGTCTGATTCGTTAAATCATATAGTCTGTTTTTATTATAGAAATGTGAAGCATAATAAAATAGACAACTTACCATTAGGTATATTTGATCAAAATGTAGAGCTGATAGTGCTGTGAGTAATGTACATTTATGTTATACCAGAAATTATTATCAATAACACAAAAAACCTTCATGATGAATTAAAATATCGACATATATTTCTTCATAATTCCATTTTATTTTGCATGTTGCTGTTTCGGGGAATTTCATTGGACGAAACATGAAATTTTAAAAATTGTGTGTTCACACGCGCTTGTATCACATTTTTGCAATTATAGACAAATGCATAATAAAAACATTATATAACAGTGCTAAGTTGAAGTCATCACTTCAAAAGTTTACGGTAGTCACCATGATTTTGTTTACCGTTATCGAATATATGTGCCTCAAATGACCACAGATATATTCCATTTGTCGTAAGCACTTCCCGGTCCTTTCCTCATTCATGACTTATTACCGTGTTTGTAACTAGATTAACACGAGGGGTGCCACTAGTGGATCAGGAACTGCTTACCCTTCCAGAGAATCCGAGTTCTCCCCCAGATTCGTGTTTCTTCGTCTTTAGTTTTATATGTACTGTCGTGTCCTATGTTATGGCGCGGCCGGTGTTTTAGCGCAACGTCACTTCTGCTATCGTACTAACAAAAAATACAGAAAAGCTAAGGAAAAGGGTACCAGTCGGTAAGTATTGTCTATATTTATTTTAATATTCACAATTTCCTCTTCAAACTTATATAGTAGTACCATTATACATTATGCTCTAAGTATAAGTGGTTTTTAAAGTTAAATCTTTCCTTTATTCGTTACAAGATAACTTTGAAGAACGCATGCGTCTATTAAGGGGACATGTAAACAATCTTGCAGAAAGGGGGGTAGCTGTGTTTAACGATTAAATGCACAGTTCCATGACTTTCTCCAGAAAAACTGAAGTAATAGATTGAAAGTAAAAGGATTATATATTTTGATAATGAAAATTAAAAGATTTCGGCAATCGGCATAACCCGAGAAATAAACGGTAAACTACTTAGTCTTCCGTCTATCTGTCTATATATAAATGATACATTACAACTTAATAATTTGCCATATTCAAAGACAAGCTCAGTCCCATAAACATTAACTATGGCGAAACTACGTATATTCAATCAAAGAATACGACCGAAAATGACCAAGTCCATGCTGTTTCATTTCATTATGTAGTAAACATGCGGACCTCGTCGTATACACATCTCCTATGAGAGTAATGATACTATAAGGTGTTGATGCTATATTTCCTATGCAAGTAATGGTTCGATAAAGTGTTGATTCTATATAGTATCTCACTGCAATAACATAGTATATTAAAACTACGATCTCCCTCAATACACGTATTGATACACTTAGTTCTGTTTGGCTATCCTGTTTATGTTCTTGGCTTACGCGCTTCCGACGACCGTTGACTTATTGTTGCCTTCCAATCTTTATCAAGAGCATACCTGGTGATACGGATTGCTTGTAAAAACGCACCGTTCACACTAAATTAGATATCGGTGTTTTTTGTACCAGAAAACGATAATAAAGGCATGTGTTATTTCTGCTGAAATGTTACGAAATCAAAGTGTTTATAACTGTTCGATTAATTAGTGATATCACATATATGTATGTGTGTTTGTTTACAAACAACTACAGTATTAAAATAAGCATGCCTGTAAATGCGGAAAATAAATCTTCCAAACGTAATGTACACGATTGATCATCTACATCCAGTGCAGATGCTAGTTGTGAAAAATCACAGCCAGCAAACAAGAAAGCGACATCAACCAAATCAAAAACATCAAATTCCAGCAAACCGCATGAGAATGACAATAAACAGCCTAAAATTACATCGTTTCAAAATACGAAGCCGGTAGACCAACAGTCCATTATGCAGCAGTTGAACTCACTTGGTGCAATGGTTGCTGGAATCAGTGAAAAAATTAACAATATGATTACAAATACCGAGTTTAGCAATAAGTTTGATCAAATTGTGACTAAAGAGTTTTTAGGAAATATCATTGCTGGAGTCAGGCGAGAGCTGAAAGAGGAAATGTCAGAAAAGATGGACAAGTTAGAAAGTCGCATTTTTGAGCTGGTACTGAAACACGATGAATTGTTGAAAGAAAACAAGTCGTTAAAAGCACACGTGAATGAAAATAATGCATTCATCAATGAAGTAGATAACGGAGTACAAAATGCTCTACAGAAAACCTACGATCTTGACCAGTATACACGCAAAAGTAGTGTCCGCATATATGGAATAGAGGATGAGGAATATGAAGATATTCCCACAAATGTCTTTAAAGTGAATAAAATCTTGAAATCTTGAAAATCTATAATCAACCAAAACAATATTTTTTCAAAACATTATTGTGAAGTCATTTCTGGATAGATGTTAACAAATTTTACACCAAAACATTCGGAATTGTCTATATTTTGATTGTTTATTTGCTCATTATGTTTATATGAGTTGTTTTTATTTGTAAGGGGCCTGCCTCGGTGAATGTGGTGTTCTTGGGTCGATGGATCCTTGTGTTCCTCTCGTTGAAAGTCATTAATTGTATAATAATATTCTAATTTAGTAATATATATGGCCAGAACTATGTTTATTGGGTTGACACCTGAAGGGCTGTTGACGTTGACAAGGGATATGTAGAGATGCATGTTCATCTTCGGCGTGATTGACCAGTTTGATATCCATCTTATAAATGACTAAGGCATCAGTAATATAACACTAAACAGTACATTTTATATTATATAAGACGCCAAATAATTGCTAGTATATTTGTCATAAATCTGATGCAGTCTTATGGTTAAGTTGCAGCTTGATTGTGGAATGGTAATTCAAAAATATACATGGACATTTGTGTATTTATGACTGTTAAACGATTGTGTTGTGTCTTTATAGTGAGACTGCAATATGTCGCAGCTCTATGTATTATGAGATTGCAGTATGTTACAATTATATAAATATATATATTGTGAGATTGAAACAATTTGCAATTGTACATGTATGTACAAAAAACAGTACCAGTGGAGAGCATGAGGCGATCACAAACATTATTGAATCTTTACCCCTCCATGCAAAAAAAAATTAATAATAATACCCTTGTATAATGCAATGCTGTTGAATCACATTCACAAATACACATTAGGAGATTATATAGATACATACACATGAACCAGCAGGGCATTTTTAAGCAAGTCATACGTTATCATCTAAAAGGTCACATTTTTGAAAAACTGATATCTATATATGTATCATTATACATACTTTGCAACAACAGTACAAAAATAATATACCGTTTGTTTAAAGATCAGCTATTTGGTGAAAGAAATTCTCCAGTTATAAACCGTTGCCCATTTAGTACAGGTGTATGTGTCTGACATGTTTTAACACAGAAATAATTTACCCTTTTTTCAAAGATCACCTGGCCTTGAGGGATAATACATCTACATGCAAAATGTATGTATATATAGGTGTCCCATCAATACAGGTACACACATATGTTATGACATTAATTAATATTTTTCAATATAGATATAACTAATAAATAATTTACGTTTTTGTCAAAGGTCAACTGTCTATGAGGGACAATATAATAACATCATGGATGTCCGTTTAATACAGATACATTTGCATGTGGGACATAAATGTAATAAGTACTCTTTAATATATCTAACTAAAACAATTTACCGCTGTTCTAAATGGTCACCTGTCTTAGAGGGACTTTTCATCTACAGACCCTGGATCGTTTAACTTAACAGATATTTCGTATCGTTTGCGTTTTTCGTTGGTTTCGTTTGCGTTTATCGTTCGTTCGTTTTTCGTTTTCCGTTCGTTTGCGTTTCGTGCGTTTAATTTATTCTTTCGTTTCGTGTATCGTTCGCCAGTTTAATTAGACTAATACACGAATCGAAATACGAACGAACGATACACGAAACGAACGATGCACGAAAAGAACGATACCCGATACACGAATCGAACCCACGCTACGATTTCCAGTTTAAAATAACTACCACAATTTCAATCTTACTATTATTAAAAAATGTTTAATTAAAGTGTAAACAAAAGTTTACATATAAAAACATGTATTTCCTTTATTTACATGTACCAGTAATTTTGTACAATAAGGGAAAAACATATTTAATCAATGCATTTTTTCTATAATTTACTCTAGGACAAATAAACAAGAAATCATCTACATGTATGTAAACAAACGCCTCTGGCAGTTTCACCTGGGAAATACATGCACTGCAGGTGTGAAATGTCAACTCTTACATTTGTAATTTCATTCTAATTAACAATTATATGACCTTTTGAAGCCACACGCCTCTCGGACAGCTTAACCGAGAAAATAACTGATACACCTATGTCTGGTTGGAATTGTCAATTCAGAATCCGAATAATTATAAATATTAATTCTGTATAATTATATAAATATAAATTTTGTATAATTATATAATTAAATAAATATAAATTTTGTTTAATTATATAAATAGAAAGTCATATTTGGAAGTCAAATATATGAGATTTAAAATTTAATCATAAATATAATTATTAAACACATTGGTAATATAAACTATTTAATATAAATTGTATTATCCTATTACTTTACCGACTAATTGATCATTTATATAAATAGCTTGTCTATAAAATATAAGATTACAGAAGTTAATCACATAAACAATAAGATTACAGAAGTTAATCACATAAATTTGCACAAAAGTCATTCAAATAATAACACGATACTATTCGTGTATCGTACCGTCGTTTTGTGTATCATTCGTTTGTTTCGTGTATCGTGCGTTCGTTTCGTGTGTCGTGCGTTCATTTCCTGTATCGTGCGTTTGTTTCGTGTATCGTGCGTTCATTTCGTATATCGTGCGTTTTTCGTGTCGTTCGTGTGAAGCGTTCGTTCGTTTTCCGTTCGTTTCGTTTGCGTTTTTCGTTCGTTTGCGTTTCGTGCATAGTGTAAACTTATACGATCCAGGGTCTGTATGTATAGATGTCCCTTTAATACAGGTTCACTGATGATTTTATTTTAAAATGTAGAATGACTGAAATACATATATGTAGTATTGTGATCGCATTGTGCTCTCACTAACAAAAAAAACTGTTTTCCATTTGCCACTGGTTAGTCCATGTGTTACACCATGTTCACCTATGATCTGAAAGAGTTACATGTTTGCTTGTATGTGTCACTATGTGTTATATATTGGTAGATTGTCATTTTAACCTTGTTATAGTTAACCGTCTCTCTACAACGTTAATATTACTTATGTTTGAAGTTTTAATTGTTCGTGACTTCAGCAATTATTTTGTAAAATATGATTAATGGATCATTTAATGTTAAAGGGTTGCCAAATGATAAAAAGAGAAAAGAGATTTTTCACTGGTTATATCGAAAAAATATGAATATATATTTTCATCAGGAAACACACTGTTCAAATGAAAATGTTAATACATTTTAAGATGATTGGGAAGGTAGATGTTTATTTTCAAATAAGAACACTTCTAGTGCCGGTGTTATGATTTTATTTAATACAAACTTTGAATGCAAGTTAGAAAATGTTGTAACAGATAGTGATGGAAGATATTTGATATGCACTGCTGTAGTTAATAATGAGCAGATAGTACTGGAAAATTATTATGGTCTAAATTCTGATGAGCTATATCTTTTGGAAGACTTCTGTAACAAAGTTAATCAGTTTGATGATTTACCGATGATATTAGGTGGTGATTGGAATATGGCTATGGATAAAATTGATAAGAAAGGGGGTCCCTGGTATTATGTCATAAGAAAAACAGAGAACGACTTCGTCAATTCATTGACAGAAATGATTTAGTCGATATCTGGAAGGTTTTTAACCCTATAGAACAAAGGTAGTCATGGAGACAGAAATTCCCTGTGGTACATTGTAGACTTGACTTCTTCTTGGTATCAGTTGGACTGGGAAACATTACTAGAAAAACATATATCAGTTACGGATTCAAGAGCGACCACTCATTTATATCACTTGTGATTGATAGACATAATTTAAAAAGAGGTAAGGGTTTTTATAAGTTCAACATATCTCTTCTTCTAGATAGCACATTCAAAGAAAAACTACCGAAATTAATACCTGAAAGAGTACAGATTTATAGAGAACAAAATTTAAACCCCAATTTATTATGGGAATTAATAAAGTCTGATATAAGGGGACTAGCAATAAAATACTCTTCAGAGCTAAAACAAAATCCCCCCAAAAAACATGAAAATGAAAATATTAAGAATATTGAAAAAGAGTTGAACAATATTGAAGCTTTATATATATGAATCTATGGATAATACAGATTTAAACATTGAGACGACACTCCTTACATTAAAAAGTGATCTTAAATTATATTTTGAGAAAAAAAAAGAGAGGGTGCAGTTATTAGATATAAGGCTAAATGGATACATGAAGCAGAGAGAAATACTAGATATTTTGTTTAACTTGAGAAGAGAAATTATATTAATAAGTCTATACAAAGTTTAGCTATAGATAATGGACAATTAGTCTCACAGTTTAAAGATGTGTTAAAAGAGCAATTAAACTTTTATAGCTCTCTTTATAGTAGCAGAGAAACAGTTGAAAGCTGGGACTCAGAATTGGTAGATAAATTTTTCATAAATGATACTAATATACCAAAGCTGGATGAAGATGACAGAGAATTGTGTACAGGGAATATATCTGAAGAAGAGTGTGTTGAAGTCATAAAAACTTTTAAGAATGGAAAATCACCTGGTACAATGGTCTTCCAAACGAATTCTATGGCGGAAAAAAACTGGAACGACATTAAAAATCTTGTTTTGAACTCCTTTTCTTATAGCTACGAACAGACGAACATGTCTGTTTCTCAAAAACAAAGCATAATTACACTTCTACCTAAAAGG
>MJUT01057035.1:347761-359754 GCA_002080005.1 Gigantidas platifrons
AAATGTTCCAGTTTTGTGGCGTATTTATTTATTTTCATCAACTGAGGGGGTCAACGATACCTATAATTACCGTTAACTATTTTCAATGGTAAATTTTCGTAACAATAAAGGGAGAGAATGTGATGTCACGCAATGGCTTCTCGGTAAAGTGGAACTGTCAACTGAGACGATAAATTTGGGTAATGACAGGATTAGAGAAGAGAACAATGACATATAATTGCAGGAAAATGTTATTTGGTTAGAGTGTTGACAATTTTTATTAATTTTTCGGAGGTTTAAAGAGCCAGAGCCGATTTCTCCAAAACGGCGTTGCATTCCTGTTCGTTTCACTACCCATATGACGTATTTCTCATCATATCCTGGCGTTACCAAATTTCGATAACGTAACGACTCGTTGGCTTATGTCAAGCTTCCCGTAGATTTTTTTGTATGAAATACTTTAATAAACTTAAATTACTAATATAGTTGTTTAACTGTACAAAAAAGAAGAAACATCCGATAAACAGTTTGACTGGTGTCAATCTTATGAAGTGTGTCGTTGTTTTTACCTGAAAGAAAATGGTGTATCCTTATTTCGATAGGGGAGATAATTCCAACTCATTCGGCCCTAAAAAATGTCGTCCCCGATATATCTCGGCCCAAAAAATGTCGACACTAATCAACAAGTTCGAAGATACTGTGAAGTATATATTTTTTTCTCTCGTTCAAAAATTGCAGACTGTTAGAAATATAGAAAAATGAAATATGCTATGAAGCTTCAAGATGACCTTTGATTGTAGTTGATACAATTCGAGATTTTTTTTTAATGGAAAACATGTTTAATTTAAAAAATAAATAAATATACAGATATAAACTTACAAAAAATCATAGATTTAATTAGTTTTTCATTGGTAGCACTTTATTCTCACTTCTGTAAGTTGCCACTCTTTAAAAATGTCTCTGAACCTCATTTGAACAATTTCATAACATGACACCTTTGGCTTTCCAAACGTTTTATTTTTGGACAGGGATTCCACTATGTTCTATTTTTAGAATACATTAGCGTAGATGCAGACGATCAAGACAGTGACCGTTCAGTGGATTCTAATCAAGTTTTCATGAGGAAAATCAACGTTTTACGGTCAAATAAAAATGGTATTAGTGAAAACATAGTTTTCCTAGTTTAGAAGGAATAAAATAAGTTACTCACTTCTTTTAAATACATTTTCTAGATTTTTGTTTACTTGTGGTAGACGTCAACACTAGGTCGTTCTATACCAAAAAGTTCCGGGTGATGACGTCATCAGTATCCGAATGCGACACTAAAAATACTGACCTATCGAAATTAGGTTCTTATCGAATTTAGGACACTGCACAATATTGATAAAATTTCAGATTCCTGTGCTTTGTCTTTGATACAAAAGGTTATATCATAGTTTGGTATCTTGTAGTTCTGTTGTATTTACTATACAATAAGTATGTTACCTTAATATGAGGTAGCTACAGGTGTGGCAGTATTCGTCAGAGACCACTGGTCTGGCAGAAAGTCAGTACTTGAAATAACTGCACTCCTTCCGGTTACACAACATACAAAGTCACATCCGGTTTGGGATATGATCAATATCCGGTTTTCCTACAACAGTTCCACCAGATACACCCAAAATACAGTAACTCAATTATATATCTCTTTTCCATATTATTTCTCTTTCCAACTGTTAATATTTACCATACAGGTTGATATTGGTAGATTTGTGACAAATTTGTCACTGACCGAATGATAAATACTCATGACTACTGTTTACTTTGTCTGTATACACACCATTTTTTGACATATACTGTCAACAAGCTCTAACTGACACCAAGGAAGACAATTTCTGTTAAAAAAAAACATATTTCCATACCTGTAATTTTACCAAAAGATGTCACAGCTCATACTTCAACATGTTCTTCTACCAAGAAGTGAATAATCTTTCTGGTCATGTGAGATATGGTGATATTGTACTATAATTAAAACGAAACAAAGAAAATGGGTTAAATGTCAACGCTTAAATGTTGAATTATAAAGTCGATACTTCTGTTGCAATAACAAATACATTTTAATTGTTCACTCTCCTCATATTTGCTGTGTTTGCTCACAGGCGCATGTGACATTGAATTACCTCCCTTTTTCCAACTTGCTGTGCACGTATAAAAGGTCGGAACATGTAAGCTGCTGTTAGCATAAGATTGGATGGATATTGACACGAACACGTTAAGTAAAGAAAAGAAAAAATGGAATAATAAAGACATTTTATTGAAAATAAATATGTAAACAGAAAGATAGAAAAAGGGGGGATATAGGTTAGATTTAATATTATTTTATTACAAATAATTGAGCAAAAATATCACAACTTATGGACTTGTCCTCTCCATTCAAATAATATGCATATAATAATGTCAACAAATCAAGCACATAAACATATATAGATGATATTTACAAACATATCGAAAATCCAAGACAACTTGTCTGACATTCGGTCAGACAATTTAAAAAAACTGTCTGACCGAAAGAAAATTTGTCTGACCGAATAAAAAGCTAACATGCCGCCACATATTCTGCATTGTCATTAAAAACTCATTTATTTGTTTAACATGTTTACTTCAAGAATATTTTTTTTAGGTATTCATCATATTTCGTGACATTCTCAATATTTGTTCAAAATTAAAAAGCTCAAACATAACACTCATCTTCATAATCATCATCATCATCGTCAATGTCTTTGTGGAAAAACAAGTATGATTTGTTGTGAAAAATAATTCTGTCCAGACATTAAATTCACCCTCCCCCCTTTTTTTCCACCTAAGATAAGAAAATGATGGTTTATCAAAACAAGAACACTTAATATTTTTATAGAATGTTATTTTTAATGTGGTCATAAGTAAATAAGGTATTGTTAAAGTTTTCCTTGCCAATAACTCTCTGAAAGAGATGCCGACTCAAATGTATTTTGGCAACACATTTTGCTACAAGTCTTAGGGAATGACTTTATCTTGAGGGGTAGGGTGGTGTCTTTTCCATGTCCCCAAAAGAACATGTTCCGTTCCCCTTAAATGTTAAATGGCAATTCCGTATTGACGTGTTAATTATCAACCAATTGTAGCTCTGGGGTCATACGTAAATGTCTGCAACGCTTCTTTCCAATAAATTCAGGAGGCAATCCTTCCGCTTGGTGATTGAATATCTTTGTCCATTTATTTCGTGCTTCAGACTGTACATCTAAACTAGAGGCTCAGTGGGCTCAGTAGAAATCAATCAATCAGAAAAAATAATTGCCTGTGGCAGTCATGTTTGTAAATGGATCATGATAAATATATGCAATTTTGAGAGCGGACATTCCATATATATGCTTCCTACCAAGTTTTAGTTCATTTGGCTGAGCGGTTTCAGAGGAGAGTATTAAGATGTGAAAAGTTAACGGACGACAGACAACGGACGGCGGACGCCAAGTGATGGGAAAAGTTCACATTGCCTTTTTGCAAGGTGAGCTATAACGGACAAATAATGATCTACAAAGCGTTACCCAGAAAACTAAAGGTTTAGCAGAACGAACCCCACTATAAACATTGGTATAATTAGCTGGTCTAGAAGTTAGCAATTACTGCTCCACTAGTTACACCCGTCGTGTTGACTAAAGGTTTAGTAGCACGAACCGTGGTAAAATTAGCTCTAGAAGTTAGCACCCATCGTCTTAGCTAAATATTGAGAAACCCTACAAAAAACGGCGGTAATCCCGATTGTTTAGGAAGGTTCTTCTCGCTCATGCATAAGGACCTTATCCAAGTTTGGCTATCCTGTTTAGGTCCTTTGTTTTTCTTGTTCGGAAAGATATTTAAATACCGTATAACCTAATGTGTATATCACTTGATATTTATAGGAGCAAAATAAGTTATTTCCACAGTACTGAAGTCAAGGGGAAATTATACGAACTTATTACGATAAAGAGGGAGAGGCTTTAAGGTGCAAATCTGAGGTGGGCCCTCATAGCTCAAGTCTTTTGTTAGGTATTCATTATGTTCAAGATTTGAAGATACCAAAGAAGGAATCAGAATCCGTAAATCAAAGAAGGACAAGCAACAAACTTGTCAAAAGAAAAAGACAAAAGAAGAGTTTGAAGATGCCAAAGTGGTAAACAGACAGAATCCGTAAATCGAAGAAGGACAAACAAAACACAAAGAAACAGGACAAACAACGATCTACAAAGTATTACATATAAAACTAAAGATCGAGTAACATGAACCCCACTAAAAATGGTGAGAATACAGAACCCTGGTCCCTGTTCAACGTCAGATGAAAATGGGACACAGTCGGATATCTCTATTGAGTCTGAGAATACTTTATTACACGACTTGAACATTTTGATTAATAATACGGTTTGTTTTCAATCTGATATGAAAACGAACGTCATGATAAAGCTCGTAGCACATAACCAAGAAGAGGAAATGCTTTATACATAGAACAGAGGATGGTGAACACTTGAAACTCTTGAAATAGATAGATTTGTTGACTCGTTTTTTATTATTTGAATTTCCTTATTTATGAGATCAAGCAGAATAAATATTAATCATAATAACTGAACTCTTTATTGATATATTTATTTATATAAATAGGACCTAATTTCTTTAAGTATGTGTATATAAATGAGACATAATTTCTATTAACACGCGTATATAAATATGACCTAATTTCTTTGAACACGTGCATATAAATAATACCTAATTTCTTTGAACAAGTGTAAATGAATAGGACCTAATTTCTTTGAACACGTGTAAATATATAGGACCTAATTTCTTTAAACACGTGTATATAAATAGAACCCAATTTCTTTGAACCGGTGTATATAAATAGGACCTAATTTCTTTGAACACCTGCATATAAATAGGACCTAGTTTCTTTGGACACGTGTATATAAATAGGACCTAAATCCTGTGAGCAAGTGTATATAAATAAGATCTAATTTATGTGAACACGTGTATTTAGATTGGACCTAGGTTTTTGACCATGTGTATATAAATAGAACCTAATTTCGTTGAACATGTGTATATAAATAGGACCTAATGTCTTTGAACACATGTATATATATATATTAACTAATTTCTTTGAACACGTGTATACAAATTAGACCTAATTTCCTTGAACACGTGTATCGAATCGAGTGCACTTTTTTGCAATTTACAAAGCTGGGCCCGAACCCAAGCCGTATGGATGATAGGCTTGTATGAGTTGTCAGGTAATGCAACTATCTAACACATTGAGCCACCCGGGCCCTACTTACTTTGCCAGAGGGGTGCTGCAGCAAAGAAGCTACTGAACCAAGTATATATATTGGTTGAGCATCACTTCAAACATTTTACGATCACCTACATGTCTTGTTTAACCGCTAAGGAATATCTTTGTCGTAATTTACCATGGATATGTTCCACCAATCGTAGCACTTCACCATCCGTTCCAGATTCATTACTTATCACCGGGTTTGTAACTAGATTAACACGACGGCTGCTACTAGTGGAACAGGAACTTCTAACCCTTCAGGAGTACAGGTCTGAGTTCAATCCAGATTTTTAGTGCACTATCATTTGCTTTCTGTGCAGTGTTTTGTAGATCATTGTTTGTCCTTTTGTCATTTCGTTTTCCTTTAGCCATTGTCTGTCCTTTTTCGATGATCTAAGAATTCTGATTAACCCCCTTTGGTATCTTCAAACTCTTCTCATTGTGTGTAAACATGTTCTCTGTCATGAATATATCAGAAATATTGCTCACTTGTGACTAAGCAACATTTAATCGATTAAACATATCTGGCGCCAACATGACAGAAAAAATGGACAAATATCTGATAAAATATTTAATTAATTAGCCTAATTATCACCTTCAAAATATTTCACTATTTCTACTTTTTTGTAATTTGCATTTTATCTTGGAAAGGAGTGCATATATTTATAATTTATTACATACGTACTTAGATATTTTTTCTGTTGACACTCGTCACACATTTTTAGTTTATTATCATTATATATACACCTCTAGTTTGTAACTAGAGTAACAGTACGGGTACCACATGTGGGGCAAGATCTGTCTACTCTTCCGAGGAGCCTGAGTTCACCACATGTTTTGAGTGGGGTTTGTCTTCTCGATCATTAGTTTTCTTTGCAGTCATTTGAAGATCGTTGTCTTTTTTCCTTTGTGTTGTCTTTACTTCTTTAATGTACTGTTTCTAATTACCCCTCTGGTAGCTTCAAACTTTTATTAACAAATAACATTTGTTATTATTATATGATTGAACTTTGTCTAGTTTCTAATTGGCTGAAATCAACTTGAAAGGTAATACGTACGTGCGATGTCAACCTCAAATGAGCTATGATTAGCTCATAGGTAGTGTGGACTGTAATGTCACCCCAATTTGGGCTAAAAATAGAAATATAGATTCCAGAATTCCACGTTCCAATAAAATGTTACGTCTCTCGGCAACATTGGCCAATCAAGGGGCGTCTTTCATCCGGGGTTCCTTGACGTCATTCTCTATCAGAGAATGCCTTGTTGACGTCTGTACATAAAAAAATAATAAAATGGACAATGAATTGTCGTCTGCACGGTTTGCCACAGTGGACGAGGCTGAATTCAGAAGAATCTTGGAAGAAAAAGATTCCAAAAACACGCGTAGAGCAACACATGTAGCTGTCAAAATATTCCGGACATATTTAAAAGCTAAAAATATGCCGGGAACGTTTTTTCCCATGTATAATCATATAATAAAACGACCATTGACTTTGAAATAGGTTGCTACTGGGATTTATCAACCCTCAAAAAGCAATATTCACCTCGCCTTCGGCTCTGTGAATATAACTTTGTTCAGGTTGATAAATCCCTGTAGCAACCTATATCAAAGTCAATAATTGTATAATGTCACTTAAAGAGGTTGCTATTTCATGCTGCAATATTCACTATAGATGATGGTAAGAGACGTGCAATGTATTATCCTATTTGTATTGCAAAATAAAAAAAATGTCACCCCTACATTCAAGTTTTTCAAAGATATTCTTTAGGTTATATGCATATACCAGTAATATTTTTAAGATTAATATACAGCTAGAAATAGGACCAAAATATGTTATCATATACACAAGTTCTACATAAGTTATAATTATACACCAGTTCTATATAAGTTCTCATTATTGCCCAATATCTATATTACACAAGTTCTATATAAGTTTTCATTATCCACAAGTTCTATATACGTTCGCGTTATTACACAAGTTCAAATTATTTCTCACTATTACACAAGCTCTATATAAGTTCTCAGCAACGTTATTATCAACGTTTCATTGGAACGTACACTATTTTTACACCAATACTACAATAAGTTGTACTAGTTTTCTGTCATCCCTGATAACGTCCAGTAGGACTGCTTAAATTTAATGCAGAGAGAAAAGGAATGCTGGGCCTACATGATTGCATACCAGAAGCTCATTTTGTTCAATGTTGATATGCAATGCATGTGGTTTATTCAACCCATCACCTTGAGTTAAGATTTGTCTGCAATTTTTACCATCAGGTGAAAGTACAATGACGTTGTTTGTCCCCCTACCAGCCACATAAACGTTCATATGTTTATCTAAGGCAATTCCCCTTGGTCCTCGTATGACGTTTGCATCGTTGAAGGCCCACATATGTTGTCCTGTTAAGGTATAACAGTAAATCGTATTGGTTCTCCAGTCCGTACACTTAATGGTATCATCACGCAATGATATGCGTATCGAATTCCCACCAGGAATATTGACTCGATCAATCACATTGCCTTTAGGATCTAAATATACAATGTGACTAGACGTATACTTTGGAATAGCTCGAATGGCTAGACGATTCATGTTGAAATCGGTTCCAAGACATCCATGGCTAATATCTACCGTCTGTATAATGGTGTTTGTAATGACGTTTACAAATATGACTTCATGTTTGTCCCAAATTGTAACAGCTACAATGTTTTCTCCTGTGTATGAAACCTCCAACGAATGACCTGAAAACCGGACAATGTCTTTTTCGTAATTTCCGTTATTTGAAAACACCAACAACCGTTTGCCTTCTTGATCAGTGAATACAAGTTTGCCATCCGATAATATGTCAAGCCTGTTATCAAGACACTCCCCTTCACCTTAGTTTGAAAATCGACAGTCGTCTTTCTTGTGAGCTGTGGTGTAACGCCCAGTTTGCTTTCCTGTGAAATCTGCGCTTGTAATTTAGCTTCTTTTACAAGACTGGTACTACAATGCTTTTTTGTAACAGATACAACACCAAATTTAGAAACATCTTTCACAAAAATTTCAGTTCTGTTGAAAAGTCAAGCTTCAGTTCTAAAAGGTCATAATTGAATGTCCCATTCTGTTTCGTAACTTCTCCATCCACAGCACTCGTCATTTCGTTCACCCTTATGAAAGTCTGGAAATCACTAGAATATGTCTTTACTTTATTCACATCTTTGAGAATATTATCAAGGTTAGTTCTTTTGGTTTCCATGGCAACCAATACTTTCTTTAATTTCACTTGTAAATATTGTTCTTCTGACACCATTTATTTAACTGATAGTTTTTCAATTTTATCTAAATGGTCGTTAAGTGATTTGCGCATGTCTGAAATATCGGACAATATCACAATATATTATTTGTGATATCTGACTTTATTTTTTCAAATGTGCAATCGATGTCTTTGATAACTCTTTCACTGTGAGAAATGGCCGTCGATGACTTGGCATTTGCTGTTACCTCAAGAATGGGACGCAGTTGTTGGCAATGGCGATGATCATCTCTTATGCACATAACACAGCAAAGGACGTCGTGAATCGAGCAGTAAAATTCGTACCTATTTCCATGTTTGGTGCATCTGTTCTTTATAGATCGAATAGAACTGGGTAATTTCTGGTAATTTTCCATGGAAATTACGATATGTTGTTTCGTGGATGAGCATCTGGTATGGTGCCTGTTACAGTTGGTACACAGGAAATCCTCACATTCTTGACACCAGGTGGTCGCTAATTTAGATTCGTTGTCATCAACACAAATGTTGCAATATTGTATCGTTTCAATGTCAACTTTTCTGAAAACAAAACATCGAACATAAAATATATAAAATATAAATAATAATGTAAATATATAAAGAGCAGCCATCTTGAAATACTGTTTCGCTTCCCGTTCTCAATACATTCGGTGTTGAAACTTAATCAGCTAAAGTGCTTATTTATAAAACTTTGGACATCCGGGATCCATTAAAAAATATCCGTTGATTTCTAATTGGATCAAGAGATACTTATTTATAATACTGTCAACAAATCTCCGCTTACATCATTTCCGTTGCATTTTATCCCTCGCTTTGGCTCGGGAAAAAACCTCTTCAAAAATAATGTTTCCCACGTGTAACAATAACATTGCCGTCATTAATGTAATATTAGTACGGACCACCGCGTGTATTTCACTCATATCTAATTAAACCATCAGCATGTAAGTCAGTATACAACAAATAAAACAACAATTACCTATAGTTTTGGCTTTTCAGCTCAATACCTATAATCCTATCTGTGTTTGCACATGCCATTTCTTTAACTGAAAATTGTAAAGAAGAATTGTACATTATATAGATTGAACCTTTGTCATGTGTACAATTAAAGAAAACATTTAATCTGTCAGTTTTCTATACACTCTGATATCTTATATCTATACTACTCATATAAGACAATGGTCTTTGTTTAAGTTTGTGTTCTCCTATAATCGCAATGTCAAAATTAGTGACACGCAGCAAATTTGGCAGACGAGAAGTGGACAGGTAACACCTCTCACATTTTATGTTAACAATATTCATACTCAGGCGCAGAAAATACCATTTTAAAATTAAAAAAAATAAGATTTTAAATATTAATGTTAAGAACACCATCATTGAAATGTTTTACAAGTTTATTTTACGCGATGAGTTTTTGTCTTCTTGAACTGGTGCTTCATTCCATCTGAGTTTCCATTCACGGTTACTTAAGAAGAGCTTGCAGGTACCAAAGAGGTAATCAGAATCCGTATATGGATGAAGAACAGAGAACACAATGGCCCAAAGAAAAAGTACAAAAGGACAAACAAAGATCTACAAAACATAGATATAAAACTCAAAAACCGGGGTTGAACTCAGGTGCTCCGGAAGGGTAAACCGTTCCCGCTCCACTAGTGACACCCATAACCATTTCCTACACTGTACAACGTATTTCCAGAATGCGTCGGTTTCAACAATGTTACCGCAATCATTCAGTATATCTAACTTTGCATATATACGTGAAGAGTTAATTGTCATCTTTCAACACAAGAAATTGTAGAACTCCAGTTCGTGTTGACTTATTGCTTATCCCTGATCAATAAAATCTAGCCAATGTTTTCCTTGGAGACACGCCAACAAATATGTCGCTACTTATCTGTTTTATTTCTTTGGTATTGTCTTGTATACGAACCGACACATTAAAGTTGTATTGTTACTTATACGGGTCATACATTGTTCACCAGCTTTAGAACTTTTCAAAGAGTGTATATCAATTATTTCCATCTTATGTCATGGGTTAAGTGTTTTTGTTATTGTTTATTTTAAAAATAGAAAAATAGAAAAATGTTTATATACAAATTAATGTCAATGCATACACAATAAATGATAAATACACAGAATAAAAAACAGTGATTGAGTAATTGTTGTTTAAGGCCAATTCAGCAATTTTTCAGCTATATCGTTACGAGAACAAGTTAATTTTCAATGAAATGATGATGATGTGCGCTTTGTACTAGACCAACAAGATGAATTTTATTTTTATAGTGCCAGTTCACTGAAACAACAGTCTGCGGGTAGACCTTCCGCTCTACTTTGACACATTACTCTGATTCCGAGCCAACCAATCTATGTTCTTTCGCCTTAATGCTGCGTGCTTAGCGGAGAAGCAGCAAATACTAATTTCATAGTCTATGGTGTGTTATTAAAGCAGATATTTTGTTTTAATACAAGCAATTTAAAATACAAGAAGCAAGATATTATTACACGCATTCAAGGATAAGCAGCCATTCATTGCCGCAACAACATTAAGCCTTTTTTATTAGCTCTGTTTGTTTTGGGGATATGTAAAAAGTGGAGTTTTTCTCTATTTTGATATAATATTTGAGGTATTGAAGACCTCCGTTTAAGTGTGCGATTTTTCACTTACATCTACACCTTTATATATTACATTTTAAGGTTAGCAAGTTATGATTTATAATAGTCTTAAATGCTTCTTTTCAAGAGTTCATGCATGTGTAAACGGTGACGATGCACTCACAAACTGACTAAATGTCCGAATGCCGTTTATGTAAAGTTTGTGAGTGCATCGTTTACCACTTAAACATGCATTAACTCCAGAAAAAAATGTGTAATGCTTATAATTCTTCAATGCAACACTGAATATAAAAATGTATTCTTGCATACCCCTTGTCTAAAAATCGCGAAAATTAAAATTCGCGAAATGTTGTTGACAACCTTGGCACATTAACAAAATGACATCATATGAAGACTTCCAGTTCAAAACGTAAAGATCAGGCGTTATTTGGCTTCGTGTACGCTTCAATTTTGATAGAATTTAACTAAAATAAGTTTAACTTCGTATTTGGCATCATATTGCTTACAACATATAACATAAATTTGATATCAAATAATAGTTTTGCACATGAAGTAAGACCTATATCATTTCCTCCACAATGAATAAGAAGTGCTTGTGGAATTCCATAACAATTGATCATACTGCTTAATAAAGGAACTACATCATATACCGACATTCCAGACATTCCTGCCCAAAT
Organism: Gigantidas platifrons; assembly: GCA_002080005.1. Classification (NCBI taxonomy): domain Eukaryota; kingdom Metazoa; phylum Mollusca; class Bivalvia; order Mytilida; family Modiolidae; genus Gigantidas; species Gigantidas platifrons. Next base: position 359,609 of record MJUT01057035.1, read on the forward strand.
TAATGTGCTTTAAAAATATTGTAATCCTAAATCCTTTCCAAGTGGTCTAATCCGGCTGTGAGCTGGGGCTCTAGATATTAAAGATGATCCCACAATCTAAATAGCATTGCCTTGACCTGGAATTGAATATACTGTATCATATTTGG
>MJUT01057035.1:375464-389371 GCA_002080005.1 Gigantidas platifrons
ATTCAACTGTTCATTAATTGATGATAGATCACTGTTTGGTCTTTATTTCAATAAAATTACTTACTTACTTACTTACTGTGTCGACCACTGGCGCTCGTGGCACTTACTGTATGTGTACACAGGGACTCGTGGCACGGAATTACCATCCCCCCTTTTTTAAATTTTCTGTTTACATATTTATTTTCAATAAAATTTCATACCATATATATAATTATTAATTTATTGTAGGAAGTGATACTCGTGCCTTTGATACAAAAGGTTAAAGGTTATATCATAGTTTGATATCTTGCAGTTCCACCAGATACACCCAAAATACAGTAACTCATTTATATATCTCTTTTCCATATTATTTCTCTTTGCAAGTGTTAATATTTACCATACAGTTTGATATTGGTAGATATGTGACAAATTTGTCACTGACAGAATGATAAATACTCATGAATACTGTTTACTTTGTCTGTATACAGACCATTTTTTTTACATATACTGTCAACAAGCTCTAACTGACACCAAGGAAGACAATTTCTGTTAAAAAAACATATTTCCATACCTGTAATTTTACCAAAAGATGTCACAGCTCATACTTCAACATGTTCTTCTACCAAGAAGTGAATCATCTTTCTGGTCATGTGAGATATGGTGATATTGTACTATAATTAAAACGAAACAAAGAAAATGTGTTAAATGTCAACGCTTAAATGTTGAATTATAAAGTCGATACTTCTGTTGTAATAACAAATACATTTTAATTGTTCACTCTCCTCCTATTTGCTGTGTTTGCTCACAGGCGCATGTGACATTGAATTACCTCCCTTTTTCCAACTTGCTGTGCACGTACAAAAGGTCGGAACATGTAAGCTGCTGTTAGCATAAGATTGGATGGATATTGACACGGACACGTTAAGTAAAGGAAAAAAGAAATGGAATGGAAATTTTCTTGAAAATAAATATGTGAACAGAAAGATAGAAAAAGGGGGCATTTGGTTTAGATTTAATATTATTTTATTTCAAATAAAACAGCTAGTAGGATTGAACAAACAAAATAATCACAATTTTTATACTTGTTTACTCCATGAAAATAATACACATATAATAGTAACAACAAATATAGCACATGAACAAATATAGATAATATTTAAAAAAAAAAGGGGGAGGGGGGCATTAGTTAGATTTAATATCATTTTATTGCAAATAAAACAGCTAGTGGGATTGAAGGAAAAATTATCACAACTTCTGAACTTTCCTCTCCATAAAGATAATGCACATGCAATAATGTAAAAAAATCAAGCACATAAACAATTACAGATAATATTTAACACAATATTGTGAAACATGAGAAATAAGTTGATGTCAACCAGATGTCAGACCATTGATATGCTTGTTTCACACTCTAACCTTAGAGTCTACTCCTGTAATTGGAAGAAGAATAAGAAAAGGGATAACTCCCGGGATCCATACTACAAGCATCTGTGGTTTGAATCACTGGTAGTTGTTAATAAGAATGGTATATTGAACGTTTAACTTTTACAACCCTCCCCATTTTTTGTATATTGTTACTTAATTAATAATTACAATTCTAATTTGTATTACTGATGTTAGCACATTTTACATTCATAAATACCTGTTAGCTTATCAGTTTATATAATCGATGACTTAGTAGTAATATTCATATATTACCATTGATCAGTTCAGTTCATAATATTTTACTCTGCTAGTGTCACGATTTCAAATTATATTAGGACCACGTGGTTACGAGTGAGTATGTGATTGATTGTTGCTTAATAAGCAGTTAGTTCAGCTCGGCTATGTCGTTGGGAGAAAAAGCTACATTAATTGAAATGATCAATAATGATGCCCGCTATGCATTATATCAATATGCTTAATTTGATCTTTATAGCGCTAGCTCACAGACACAGCTGTCCGCTGGTAGATATGTCGCTCAATTCAGACACATTATCCTGACTACGAGCCTTCTATGCTCTTACACCTTTAGGCTGCGTATTAAGAGGAAATACATTTTTATTGCCATTGTTTGGCCTGACCATGCTCAAACAACGACATACAACAATAGGGAGGAACACGCTAATCATAACACCACCAACACTGTTAGTCCTACCACAATAGAGAGAAACACGCTAATCACAACACCACCAACAGGGTTAGTTCTACCACATTAGAGAGAAACACGCTAATCACAACACCACCAACACGGTTAGACCTACCACATTAGAGAGAAACACGCTAATCACAACACCACCAACACGGTTAGTCATACCACATTAGAGAGAAAGACGCTAATCACAACACCACCAACAGGGTTAGTTCTACCACATTAGAGAGAAACACGCTAATCACAACACCACCAACACAGTTAGTCCTACCACATTAGAGAGAAACACGCTAATCACAACACCACCAACACGGTTAGTCCTACCACATTAGAGAGAAACACGCTAATCACAACACCACCAATACGGTTAGTTCTACCACATTAGAGAGAAACACTGTTATTCCTACCACATAGGGAGGAACACGCTAATCACAACACCACCAACACGGCTAGTCCTACCACATTAGAGAGAAACACGCTAGTCACAACACCACCAACAGGGTTAGTTCTACCACATTAGAGAGAAACACGCTAATCACAACACCACCAACACTGTTAGTCCTACCACATTAGAGAGAAACACGCTAATCACAACACCACCAACACGGTTAGTCCTACCACATTAGAGAGAAACACGCTAATCACAACACCACCAACAGGGTTAGTTCTACCACATTAGAGAGAAACACTGTTAGTCCTACCACAATAGGGAGGAACACGCTAATCACAACACCACCAACACGGCTAGTCCTACCACATTAGAAAGAAACACGCTAATCACAACACCACCAACAGGGTTAGTTCTACCACATTAGAGAGAAACACGCTAATCACAACACCACCAACACTGTTAGTCCTACCACAATAGGGAGGAATACGCTAATCACAACACCACCAACACGGTTAGTCCTACCACATTAGAGAGAAACACCCTAATCACAACACCATCAACCCTGTTAGTCCTATCACAATAGGGAGGAATACGCTAATCACAACACCACCAACAGGGTTAGTTCTACCACAATAGGGAGGAATACGCTAATCACAACACCACCAACAGGGTTAGCTCTACCACATTAGAGAGAAACACGCTAATCACAACACCACCAACACTGTTAGTCCTATCACAATAGGGAGGAATACGCTAATCACAACACCACCAACACGGTTAGTCCTATCACAATAGGGAGAAATACGCTAATCACAACACCACCAACACGGTTAGTCCTACCACATTAGAGAGAAACACGCTAATCACAACACCACCAACACTGTTAGTCCTACCACAATAGGGAGGAACACGCTAATCACAACACCACCAACACGGTTAGTCCTACCACAATAGGGAGAAACACGCAAATCACAACACCACCAACACGGTTAGTCCTACCACAATAGAGAGAAACACGCTAATCACAACACCACCAACACGGTTAGTCCTACCACAATAGGGAGGAACACGCTAATCACAACACCACCAACACGGTTCGTCCTACCACAATAGACAGAAATACGCTAATCACAACACCACAACACAGTTAGCCCTACAACAATAGGGAGAAACACGCTAATCACAACACCACCAATACGGTTAGTCCTACCACAATAGGGAGAACCACGCTAATCACAACACCGCCAACACGGTTAGTCCTACCACAATAGAGAGAAACACGCTAATCACAACACCACCAATACGTTAGTCCTACCACAATAGGGAGCAACACGCTAATCACAACACCACCAACACGGTTAGTCCTACCACAAAAGGGAGAAACATGCTAATCACACCACCACCAACACTGTTAGTCCTACCACAATAGGGAGAACCACGCTAATCACAACACCACCAACACGGTTAGACCTACCACAAAAAGAGAAACACGCTAATCACAACACCACCAATACGGTTATTCCTACCACAATAGAGAGAAACACGCTAATCACAACACCACCAACACTGTTAGTCCTACCACAAAAGGGAGAAACACGCTAATCACACCACCACCAACAATGTTAGTCCTACCTCAATAGGGAGAACCACGCTAATCACAACTCCACCAACACGGTTAGTCCTACCACAATAGGGAGAAACACGGTAATCACAACACCACCAACACGGTTAGTCCTACCACAATAGGGAGGAACACGCTAATCACAACACCACTAACACGGTTAGACCTACCACAATAGAGAGAAACACGCCAATCAAAACACCACCAAAACAGTCCTAACACAATAGAGAGAAACACACTAATCATACCATCACCAACACAGTCAGTCCTACCACAAAAGGGAGGAACACGCTAATCACAACACCACCAACACGGTTAGTCTTACCACAATAGAGAGAAACACGCTAATCACAACACCACCAACATGGTTATTCCTACTACAATAGGGAGGAACACGCTAATCACAACACCACCAACAGGGTTAGTCCTACCACAATAGAGAGAAACACACTAATCACAACACCACCAACATGGTTAGTCGTACTACAATAGGGAGGAACACGCTAATCATACCATCACCAACACAGTTAGTCCTACCACAATAGAGAGGAAAACGCTAATCACAACACCACCAACGCGTTTGTCCTACCACAATAGAGAGAAACACACTAATCATACCATCACCAACGCAGTTAGTCCTATCACAATAGAGAGAAACACACTAATCATACCATCACCAACACAGATAGTCCTACCACAATAGAGAGAAACACACTAATCATACCATCACCAACGCAGTTAGTCCTACCACAATAGAGAGAAACACACTAATCATACCATCACCAACACAGTTAGTCCTACCACAATAGAGAGAAACACACTAATCATACCATCACCAACGCAGTTAGTCCTACCACAATAAGGAGGAACACACTAATCACAACACCACCAACATGGTTAGTCCTACCACAATAGAGAGAAACACGCTAATCACAACACCACCAACATGGTTAGTCCTACTACAATAGGGAGGAACACGCTAATCACAACACCACCAACACGGTTAGTCCTACCACAATAGAGAGAAACACACTAATCACAACACCACCAACACGGTTAGTCCTACCACAATAGAGAGAAACACGCTAATCACATCACCACCAACACGGTTAATCCTACAAAAATAGAGAGAAACACGCTAATCACAACACCATCAACACGGTTAGTCCTACCACAATAGGGAGAAACACAATAATCACAACACCACCAACACAGTTAGTCCTACCACAATAGGGGGAACACGCCAATGACAACACAACCAACACGGTTAGTCCTATCACAATAGAGAGAAATACGCTAATCACAACACCACAACACAGTTAGCCCTACAACAATAGGGAGAAACATGCTAATCACAACACCACCAACACGGTTAGTCCTACCACAATAGGGAGGAACACGCTAATCACAACACCAACAACACGGCTAGTCATACCACAATAGGGAGAAACACGCTAATCACAACACCACCAACACGGTTAGTCCTACCACAATAGGGAGGAACACGGTAATCAGAACACCACCAACACGGTTAGTTCTACCACAATAGAGAGAAACAAGCTATTCACAACACCACTAACACGGTTAGACCTACCACAATAGAGAGAAACACGCTAATCACAACACCACCAAAACAGTCCTAACACAATAGAGAGAAACACACTAATCACACCACCACCAACACAGTCAGTCCTACCACAAAAGGGAGGAACATGTTAATCACAACACCACCAACACGGTTAGTCCCACCACAATAGAGTGAAACACGCTAATCACAACACCACCAACACGGTTAGTCCTACCACAATAGAGAGAAACACGCTAATCATAACACCACCAACACGGTTAGTCCTACCACAATAGGGAGAAACACGCTATTCACAACACCACCAACACGGTTAGTCCTACTACAATAGAGAGAAACACGCTAATCACAACACCACCAACACGGTTAGTCCTACCACAATAGGGAGAAACACGCTATTCACAACACCACCAACACGGTTAGTCCTACCACAATATGGAGAAACACGCTAATCACAACACCACCAACACGGTTAGTCCTTCCACAATAGGGGGAAACACGCTAATCACAACACCACCAACACGGTTAGTCCTACCACAATAGGGAGAAACACACTAATCACAACACCACAAACACGGTTAGTCCTACCACAATAGGGAGAAACACGCTAATCATAACACCACCAACACAGTTAGTCCTACCACAATAGGGGGAAACACGCTAATCACAACACCACCAACACGGTTAGTCCTATTTTGAATGATGACACATGTAGTTACAATACACCTCTTCATGTTCTCTTGTCCACCTCCGATTTGTGGTAACTATGTGAATGGTTTGTTCGTAAAACTGCCTGTGGTTGTCTTTATAGGTTTGGCAAAATTGGCATGATATAATTGTCTCCTTTAATTTTTCAAATCTTTTTGAGGCATTCCCTAACAGACAGATGACTAGCACTAAGAATCTCCATATTGATTCGATTTATTGACTCGGTTCTCTATTCAAAGAGTGCTATCAGAATTCAGATAAAAATGTCTTATACAATAACAATGATTTCCAAATCTCACAACAAAAAGATGTAAATAGACAATTTCTCTAGATAAAAATACTAGAACAATATCAATGTATTTAGGTAATAAAATAGGACATCTAATATTCAAGACGCGCTAAAATTGACAGCAGCCGAATTAAGAGAGGTAATAAAACAGTGGACGTATATAGTGAAATAAAATAAAGTGCCAGTGGAAGGTATGCTAATAGAAAAAAGAATAAAAGCAGATTAAAAAAATGTTCTAAAGATATATTCCATAGGTATGGACTAATATACAGAGTTAAACCTGGCTAAACCAAACCATCAATAAACGGGAATCCTGTATAAACCGAACCTTAATAAACGGGAATCCTGTATAAACCGAACCTTAACAAATCGGAACCCTGTATATACCGAACATTAATAAACCGGAATCCTGTATAAACCAAGCCTTAGTTAAAGCACCAATATAGACAATCTTTATTAATTTAACCGAACACATGCATCCGAATATATATGTTGATCACAAGGCAGTTCGTTGTACAACACTTTGAAAAATTTTAACATATTAATTAATCAAATATATTTAAACTAAATTGTCTATTTACAACATTTTGAAGGTCGCTTGACGATGTTTCTAATCATCAAGTTGGTATTTTTATATATAATCACCATTAAGATCTCCAGTTACAATAACAATGCCGTAATTAATGTACCGACCTAATTATTGACCTATAGCTTTTGCTTTTCACCTCAATACCTACAATCCTATCTCAGTTTGTATCTACTATTTCTTTTTACTAAAAGTTGTATAGAAGAATTGTACATTAGATAGAACCTACCTTTCACATGGGTACAATTAAAGAAATCGTTTAATCTATCAGAATGTTGTTACGCTATGATATCTTGTATCTATGCTATTCATATAAAACAATGACTTTTATTTAAGTTTGTGTTCACATATAATCGCAATGTCACAATGAGTGTCACCCAGCAAATTTGGCAGAAATAAAGCGGATGATATAACACCTGTTATATTCTATGTTAGAAATATTTAGAATCATAATGGCACAAAAAATAACACTTTAAGATTTTTTAAATATTAAATTTCAAATATAAACAATGTTTTACAAGTGTATTTGACGCGATCAGTTTGTCTTGTCTTCTTGGACTGGTGCGTCATTCCATCTAAGTGTCCATTCACTGTTACTTATGAAGAGTTTTAATATACTAAAGGGGTAATCAGAATCCGTATATCGAAGAAGAATAGACAGCACAATGACAAGAGAAAAAGTACAAAAGAACAAACAACGATCTACAAAACATACATATAAAACTAAAAATCGAGTAACACGAACCCCCTCACTATCGGGGGGAACTCAAGTGCTCCGGAAGTGTAGGCAGTTCCTGCTCCACTAGTGACACCCATTACCATTGTCTACACCGTACAACATATAGTCAGAATGCGTCGGTTTCAATAATGTTACCATACTCCTCCGGTATATTGATCTTTGCATATACTAGTACACGAGAAGACTTAATTGTCATATTTCAACATAAGAAATTGTGAAATTCCAGATCGTGATGACCTATTGTTTATCCATGATAAATAAAATATAACTGATCTTTTCCATGGAGACACGCCAACAAATACGTAGCTATTTATCTATTTTATTGCTTTGGTATTATCTTGTAAACGAATCGATACTTTAAAGTTGTGTTGAACCTGATAAGGGTCATCCATTGTTCACCAGATTTAGAGCTTGTCAAAGTTTGTTGATCAACTATTTCCATCTTAAGCCAGTAGTTAATTAATAAGACTTTGTGACATTTAAATCGTCAGGGGCTCTCCACAGGAATCAACCAGTCGATCTGCCACAATGAACTGGTTGACCGTTATGGAATATCTTTGTCACAAATGACCATGTATATGTTTCACTTTCCATAAACACTTTCCGGTCCTTTCCACATTCATGAAATCAACGGGTGTGTGGTTAGACGGCAGCAACTAGTGGCGCAGGAACTGATCACCATTCAAGAGCACCCGATTTTACCCCCAGTTTTAAGTGAGGTTCGTGTTACTCGATCTTTAGTTTGATGTGTATGTTTTCTAGATCGTTGTTTGTCCTTTTGTACTTTTTCTGTATGCCAATGTATTGTCTGTTCTTCTACGATATACCGATACTGATTGCCCCATTTTTTTCTTCAATCTCTTCTTCACAGTTAATCTTATATCATGTAAATGTCTTTCCATCGTAATTTACCATTGCTATGCCTATCTAGTTATGTATTTATGGCCTTAAGATTATCAAGATAGAAATCATCTAATGGTTTAGTGGGATTTGTCAACCATTTTAATTTGACATCATTTAAAGTTGATTTTCTGTTGCATTCGTTCGAATTTGTATTGAATTGTTCATTCATACCCGACACCTTTGTAAATGTTGCGAAACGTTATAATTTCATATACAATTTGGCAGAATGATAGTTATAGACTTACCTGTAACAAAACTGTAACCGAATGATAAATACTGTTTTCTATGCCTGTGAACACAACACTTTTTTGACAGTCAGTAAGCTCTAACTTACACCAAGTAAGACGATCCGTGTTTAAAAAACATATTTGCATACCTGTAATTTTATCAAAAGATGTCACAGCATATCTTCACACTTCAAAAGTTTAGTTTACAGGTTACGTGTTGTAATTATGGAGATGGTATGTAGATTACATTCAACTTATTTTAGTGTTAGCTATATAACATTTAGATCAAACTCGAGTTATGTCAACTTACAAAGTTCCTCTCAACATTGATATTGTCCTATAAATAAAGCAAATACAATATGAACGTTAAAATGTTGAATTAAAGACAATTATTATGATACCTCTGCTAGCGGGGTATTGGTCCCCGGGGGATATGATACGCCCAGTAATCAGTATATTAGATAAATATTTATCAAAATGTACAGTTCCTAAATCATGTTATTATTGCTATAACTAAGGTGTTCCTCCTTCCGACATATGTGACCGTAACCGATTATGGATATTCCTTTATATATCCTTTGGTGTTCTCGCACTCAAAGATTTTAAGATTATTTGACGTTCAAGCATATTGACTTTGAACGTACCTGATGAAAAGGTTATTCCAGAAAGGCGTTGTGTGCAATAAATTAGGTATCTACGTAGTTATTGCAATAATAAAATTACTTTCCATGTTTTCCTATTTTACGGTACTACCCCCCCCCCCCCACCTTTTAAACATTTATGTTTACATATTTATTTTCTATAAAATTTCTGTATTATTTCATGTTTTAGGAGTGAGTGAGTGAGTGAGTGAGTGTTGTCCAATGTCAACCCCAGAACAAGATGCATTTCAATGAGATGATATTGATGTCAACTTTATACTTACTTGGATCTGTTTAGTGCTAGCACACAGACACAGCCGTCCGCGGTTTGAAATGTTGTCCCATTCTGACACATTATGCTGAATCCAAACCAACCACTGTTTTCTCTTACTCCATAAAGCTATGTGTGTAGCGAAGAAACAGCAAATACCAATTGCATACTATTTGGTTTAACCAAACCGGAGCTCGAATCCACAATCTACCGCACAATAGCCGGGAGTCCTAACCAGTACACCACCAATATGGTTGGTCCTATCTTAAAAGATGATCTCTTTTTTATTTGTATATATGCGAATATATATATATATATATATAGATATCAGGGTTTGTCCTTAAAACTGTCTGTGGTTGTCTTTAATTGTGAGGCAAAATTGGCATGCCATACATTTCTGCTTTTATTTTTGAAATCTCGACACGTCAAGTTGCTTAGGCACCCCTTAACAGAGAGATGACGGCACGTTATATCTCTATATTTAAATTTTCCCGCGGTTCAAATAATAGCGGGAAACATTTTTAATACAGATGGTTCGATTTAATTGTAACGTGAGTTGGATACCGGGTTAACTTCACCAATACGAAGTGCTATCTCGCATGAAGTTGAAACAGCCGTTTCGAATATTAAACAGGATTTAGTAACCAATATGGCTGTTTTGATCGATTCCAGGCTGAATACATTTTAATCAAATATTCAACTAAAACAGAAAGACATGCTCAGATGTCTTAAATAGAGGAAAGTGTCACCGACAATTGTCATTTTCAAAGGAAATGAAACGAAAATCAGTACACACATTGTTAAAGCTATATCTAAACTCACGGAGGCTCGTTCTATTCTAGAGAATTCGGATATGCAAACACAGGAGGTCGTAGCAGCAAAGGAGAAAATATCTGAATGTATCCGTCTTGTACAGGAACGCCAAATGATGATTAAGCTGACAGACTCGTCAGATTTAGGCTGGAAGTCGTCCAAGAGTATCAAAGCAATGCCATAACAGATGACTAGGAAGACAAGAAAGAAGTGAATCGTGCATTATCGAAAGCTGAATGAAAAACCAAGTCTGAGAAGACGAAAAGGCATCCACGGAAAATTTCGTACAGCAAAGAATATTGGGCGGAGGATAATGCTATGCTGGTGAAAACAAATCAGAGAGGTGTTTTACATGTGGAAAGAGAGGCCACTGGGTCGATAGCTGTCCAGATTCTAAACAATCAAAGATAAATACCTTTTTATCGTACATTAATACTGGGATCAATTTAGATCAAAGTCAGATAAATACGACTAAAAGATAAATCAGTTTATACAGTTTTTAAATTGTCAGGCCATTTTATTGAGAATATATATCACAAAGCAAAACCTTTAAGGTTGATCTTTTTGTTAACGATACAATTGAAGTAGACAAATCTGCTATAACACCTATAGGGAGTTTAAAAAGCATCGGAAATGAATGGAGATTGATTACACAAAATCTATACGTTATAGTTATTGTTCAATCGATTCAGTATATGTTAGTTATACTGCACAGCTTGGGTGACCCTACTTACCCGAATGACGTAGGAGTTAATGTTAAAATATTCTCTGTCAAGGGACACCCAAAATGTGCAACATAACTGAACATATACCGATTCGATTGGACAATAAGTGTTTTAACACATGACATCATCAGTCTTTTCCCGCGAAAAAAAATTCGTCTGGTCACACCTGGTTTACTAGCAAACTGCAAACATGGAAGGTTTTCAATAATACGTTTGAAAATTGCACATTTAATTTCAATTCGAAAAATTAGTTCGGACTGACTGAATATATTTCAAACATAAAATTTGTTTATTTATAGGCGAAATTTGTTTAAACGTGGGACGTACGTTTATAGTTTATTTTGACTAACTTGCTCAGTGAAATCAGAATGTTTTTTCTTATATGTGAAGTTTTACATTTTGTTAAAAAATAGTCGGTGAAATCTGACTGCTTTGCGTGTTATAATTCATGACTGTTTATGATGATTGACAACAGAGTGTATGCCATTGATTGTGTTAATTTGGTTAAATTTGACTGTCAGGAAATTTAAAGAGCAAGTATGCAATTGTGTCAAATTTTCTATTTTTCAGTGAATTTTAGAAGAAAAAAAATAATACAAATTGTGCTGTTTTCTTAAAATACCGACCCCGTAAAATTGTTTTGGGAATTATAATGCTACTGCAAAATTTGTGTACTTTATGATTTTAATGTTTTATTGAATTACAGTGCGAACAGTACATTTAATAATTCAAATAAGATCAGGTAAAGCAAAATTATGTAGTAGCAATAGAATCAACAAAGCCGAAATTTAGAGTAGTTCCTTAAAAGTACATTTGAACTGTGAAGCATAATTGAAGTAGTAATATCACCGCTAAGGTGTGCTATAACCTAGTAATTGCACAGCTGAGAACAAAAGAAATGGCTCATGGCATGTGTTAAATATTAGATATTGTTGAGAATGGTTACAAAATACCGTTTAAAACAGAACCAGAACAAATTTGCATTAATATCAATAAATCATAACTTAAGAACAACGATTGTGTTGCTTCTAAAATTACAAATTAACTGAACAAAGGGTGTATGAAGGATATATTTACATAACTGTTAATCCACTTACGGTAGCGTTTAATAAATCGGACAAACCTCTATTAGTACTTGATTATAGACACATTAACTCTCATTTACATAAATATAGATTTAAATATGAAGATGACAAAGTTGCTAGAGAAATGTTTGATGTAGTTTATTTTATTTTCAGCTTTGACTTAAAATCTGCGTATCATCATATTGACATTTTCGAAGAACATCAACAATAGTTAGGGTCCGATGTTTTTTTAAAAGGAAAAACTTGATATTTCGTGTTCGCTGTTCTCCATTCTGGTATTTCTACAGCAGGTTATATTTGTTCAAAGGATTTGAGAGATATTGTCTAATATTCCAGGTCTAAAGACAAAAGAATCATTATGGGTTTAGACGACGGTCTAGCGGGAGAAATATCTATGATACAGCTGTTAACAGTAGTAAACAGGTGAATGACCAATTGTAAAATTTTGGGCTTTTAATTTCTCATGACAAGTATGGTCTTATTTTTGTGAAAGAAGAGAGAATTCAGTAACTAAGAAAAATGCTTAACTTATGTCATGTGCAAAGTCAAAGAAGGTGAACATGAGTGTCGAGTTAGATTTTTGGCCAGTATTATAGGTCAGTATATCTCTATGCACGCAGTGTTTGGTGAAACGGTTCGTTAGAGTACTATATTTTTGCATGACTGCGTTTTAGGCAAAGTAAGCCAGTTTGCAAGCACATGTAAGATAACGACAAGATATTTTAACTGAATTGTCATTTTGGGATAAGAATTGCAGGTTATTGATCTCTAAAGCTCCAAAAATCAGTACGATGACGGTCAATAAATCTTTTAATCGTGTATTTTTTTTGTGACGCCTCAGATGTAGGCTTTGAAGGTTTTGTTAACTCCAATTTAGATTCTCAATTAGAGAGCATCGAAACACTCGGTATCTAGACCTAATCTGGAAATCGTCTTTAAAGTTAGAATGTGCTAAAAGAGTGGTTTACACTTTCTCCAATGAATTGGAAAATAAACAAGTCAAAACCAATTAAGATAATAAGAATGTTGAACACATTCTTAAAGTAGGTATCAAGAAGACAACACGCCAAAAGACTACTACACAAATTAACTCTATTTGTGAATCACGAATATTCAGTTGACATCTTATTGGATTCCAAGAACACAAAACGATCATGGTGATCAGTTGAGCGGAGTCATAGAACACGACGATTGGGGTGTTTGACATTATGTT
>MJUT01057035.1:423626-434817 GCA_002080005.1 Gigantidas platifrons
CCAGAGTCCATACTGTGTTCTGATAGGTTGAAATTTCAAAAAATCATCTTGTTAGAAACCACTAAGCCAATTGAATTGTGACTTTGCAGGACTGATCATTGGGTGGTCCTGTACTAAACTTGTGAATTGTTTGCTGATCGGAAATTAAAGATGGCCACCCTGACTTGACTTAGTTTTAACATAGTACCCAATGGAAAAAATGTTTAAAAGTCTTCTCCTCTGAAACCAGAAAGTCAATTTAAAGCAAACGTGGCATGAATGGTCCTTAGGTGGTGAACTTTAAAAATTATGTCCTGTGACCCCGACCTCCATCCAAGATGGCCACCGTCAGCGGACATAGTTTTAACATAGGACCCTATTGGAAAATTTTTTAATTTTTTCCCTCTGAAACCAGTTAGCCAATTTAAAGCAAACATGGCATGAATGGTCCTTAAACGGTCAACTTTCAAAATTATATCCAGTGACCCAGACCTCCATCCAAGATGGCAGGCATCAGCGGACATAGTTTTAACATAGGATCCTATGGGAAATATGTTTAAAAATCTTCTCCTATGAAACCAGTGAGCCAATTTAAATCAAACATGGCATGGATGGTCCTTCAGTGGTCAATTCTCAAAATTGTGTCCAGTGACCCTGACCTCCATCCAAGATGGCCACCTTTGGCAGATATAGTTTTAACATAGGACCCTATGGGAAAAAAAGTTTTGACATCTTCTCCTCTGAAACCAGTAAGCCAATATAGCAACATGTCATCGATGGTTCTTAGGTGGTCAACTTCCAAAATAGTGTTCAGTGACCCCGATCTTGGTTCAAAATGGCTACCGTCGGCGGCCATAGTTTTAACATAGAACCCTTTGGGAAAATTGTTTAAAAGTCTTCTCCTCTGAAACCAGTCAGCCAAATTAAAGCAAACATGGCATTGATGGTCCTTGGGTAGTATACTTTCAAAATTATGACCGGTGACCACGACCTCCATCCAAGATGGCTGCCAAGAGCAGACATAGTTTTAACATAGAACTCTATGGGATTTGAATAGTAACTTAGATGTATTCGGCATGCAGACAATCTGAAGATAACTTATGTATGTCAGGTGAGCGATACAGGCTCACCTGAGCCTTGTTTTTTTTTAATTCCCAAGAAAAATCCTTTTATATTCATGTTAATATTAATATAAGGTGCACAATTGCTGAGTTGGCATTAAACAACAATCACTCACTAACTGAATATATCAAATTGGTGGGAGGGGATATGTTCTTCTATTTTAATGTTATAATTGTATGATAAGGTGCAAAATTGATCTATGTTTTTTTTTATTTTAAACTAATTATATGAATAGGACAACAATAACGAAAACTATATTTATGTTCTAAATTCACATTGCTCAAACGAACATAAATCATATATATGTTAAACTGTGTTATTCTTTGTACAGTACACAACACAGTACACAAACACAAAACAATTAGTGTACATTTCTCTCATTGTTGGTTCATTTTAATTAGGTACTTAAAGGTGTAGTGACCTTTATATAAATATAGAAATAACAAAAGCAAAAAACAACAATCTGTTTTTAATTCAATTCAATATTTTAATGGAAATATCACAGTATATTGGCGTGATCCAATTAACATTAAAAGTACATCACATGATCAAAGACATTTAGCTATAACATAATTGTTAACGTATTCATACATTGTATATAAAACAAACCAGAGACATGTACACATCTCTGATAATAATAATAATAAGTCAATACTAATAGTGAAAGATAATGCAGTGTGAAAATTAGCTTTGGTCGACTGATGGATGTTCTCTCAAAAACATGGCTTCTTTGATAAATTTACAAACTAATTTTGCATCATGTATTAATGCAGGATTAATACAATCATTAATTTCATTAAAATCATATATGTTTATAAAAGGAATATTATATTTATTTCTTAATAAATTGCATTGAGGACACTGAAGAATAAAATGTACCTCATATTCCACATTTGTGGGGCAGAATTTACAAAATCTTTGATCAACTGATATTTTTGTTGTACCATATCTACCAGTTTCTATCGCCAAAGAATGTGCACTGATTCATAATTTTGTCAGCATGCGTCTTAAATCTTTAGATATATTTAAATTAAACTTTCTGTGCCAACCGCTGTTTGTTTTAAACATATTTTATTCACAAAAATGAATAGGATTGAGCAACAGGCTATGCCTATACAAGCTCTCTCCTTTTACATGTACAAGGCTTATATTCAGTTAAAAAATAGTATATAACAATTATATCAATAATATATGATAATTATGTTCCTTGAATACATGTAATTGTAAACACCAATAATATTTCATATATAATAAATTTACTAGTGAAGTGAAATTTGTAGACTTTCTAAATATTTTAAATAGTTAAACATACAATAAGTTAAAGAAAAAAATAAAATAAAGCAAAATAAATGTATAATAGGAGGAGTGCAATTGAAAAAAGAAGCATCTTAAATGAAACGATGAGTGTCAATTATGAACTTGTGTACAGCTTGAAATATATGTGTATTTAGATCATATGAAAATGATCTATTTCCATGTAATAATAAATCTATATTAATGTCAATATTATTATTTTTTGGTATTAATGTCTGTATGGAATCTAATAAGATCAATCTTAAGTTATTATATTTAGGACAGGTAAGCAAAAAATGGTTGTTATCTTCTAATGAACCACTACAGTTTGGACAATTAGTATTGTCAGATAAAAAATCATTAAATAAATGTGCCTTCAGGTTACTAGCCTCATTTCTTAATTGACAATGAATTATGTTAAACTTCCTTATTCCAAAATTATAATGAGCATTGGTGTCCCAAGTTTTATAGAAGTGTGTCAATCTATTTTTAAAGATATTTAAACTTGGAGATTCAGTAATAGTGAGGGGCAAAGTATTCCATAGTCTTATAGTGAAAGGGATAAAACTATCATAAAAAGAACTTGTTCTGGAAAACGGTGGATGGAATGTATTATTTTCATTTCTTAAGTTATATCCTGATTGTCTAGGTAGATATGGTTGAACCAATTCATAAAGGTATGCAGGTGTTAACCCATTTAGAATTTTATAAAATAATATCAGTTTGTGTTTATTCCGTCTATTTTCTAGTGTTTCCCACCCCAATTCATGGTATAGTTTTTGTCTAGATGAGTTACATCTAAGACCGGTTATAATTCGACCCGCTTGTATTTGTACACTTTCCAATAAATCTGATTCCTTTTTAGTGCAGTTACCCCATACTACATCACCATATTCTAAAACGGGCCTAATAAATGCAAAATATATACGTATAAGGGAATATCTATCTAATAAATGTTTAACTTGTCTAAGTAAAAATAAACGAGAGCATGCTTTTTTATAAATATCATCTATATGTTTTTTCCAACCGCTGTGTGTTACTGGTCACTGTTCAGTCATCCATAACTTAAATCTGGACCAGATTGTTTTTAAATACTGACCGCCAAAACCGGTTTACATCCATTGTATATAATACAATAGCAAAAACACTATACAAAGATCATTACTGAAACCGCACATCAATACATGAATGGATACCTTGAATATATATCTGGGTATATGGTTCCCATATTGAGGGCATATATAAAAATGGTGGTGTTTTTAAACTCCAGCGACACGGCACCACCGTAATCAATTGTACCGTAGGTTAGCCTATGCAACCCCCCTCTCCACACACACACACACACAATGTTATATTCGCAGACAATGTACGTCTATTCTATATATCAACATCATCATATTAGTGCAGCTAGTTATATCTGGTGATTGCCACATATTTTATTTTAATAAATAATTATTGTAACTGTTTAAGTTTCAGAATTAAAATGCATTGGCAACAACGGGCAAAACAATATTTCAAGATGGTTGCCCTAATATATGTACATTATTACTTGCAATAGTTTATGTTGGATGTTTTGTTTTCAGAAACGTAGACATGGCAACAGCATCAACACAATATTGCAACATTTGTGATCATGACAACGAATCTAAATTGGCGGCCACGTGGTGTCCGGAATGTGAGGATTTTCTGTGTACCGACTGTAACGGGCACCATTCCAGATCTTCATCAAGTAAACAACACATCGTAATTTCCCTGCAAAATTACCAGAAATTACCCAGTTCTATTATATCTATAAAGAACAGATGCACCAAACATGGCAATAAGTACGAATTATACTGCTCGATTCATGACGTTCCTTGTTGCGTTATGTGCATAAGAGATGATCATCGCCATTGCCAAGAATTACGTCTCATTCTTGAGGTTACAGAAAATGCCAAGTCATCGACGGCCATTGTGCACATTGAAAGAGATCTCAAATACATCGATGGCGCATTTGAAAAAATAAAGTCAGATATCACCAATAATATTTCTGATATTGACAAACAAAAAAGACAATTTTTGTCCGATATTTCAGACATGCGCAAATCACTTAACGACCATTTAGATAAAATTGAAAAACAAACAGTTGAAGAGATTATGTCAGAAGAACAAAATTTACAAGTGAAATTAAAGAAAGTATTGGTTGTCATGGAAACCAAAAGAACTGACTTTGATAATATGCGACAAGATGTGAATAAAATAAAGAAATATGCTAGTGACCTGCAGACATTCATAGGAGTAAACAAAATGACGAGTGTTGTGGATGAAGAAGTTAAGAAAGAGAAAAGGGCATTCAATTATGACCTTTTTGAACTGAAACTTGACTTTTCATCAAAATTGGAATCTTTTGTGAAAGATGTTTCTAAATTTGGTGTGGTATCTGTTACAAAAAGGCATTGTAGTACCAGTCTTGTAAAAGAAGCTGAATTGCAAGCACAGATTCCACAGGAAAGCAAGCTGGATGCTGCACCACAACTCACAAGGAAGACGACTGTCAATATTCAAACTAAGAATAAAGGGAGTGTCCGTATTAAAGGTTGTGACATATTACCGGATGGCAAACTTGTATTCGCTGAACATGAAGGCAAACGGTTGTTGATGTTTTCTAATAACGGAAATTACGAAAAAAACATTATCCGGTTTTCAGGTTCCCCGTGTGATGTTTCATACACAGGAGAAAACATTGTAGCTGTTACAACTTACGACAAACATGAAGTCGTATTTGTAAACGTCATTACAAACAGCATTATAAACACGGTAGATGTTGGCCATGAATGTTGGGGAACCGATTTCAACATGAATCGTCTAGCCATCCGAGTAATACAACCATCTACATGTACATCAAGTCACATTGTATATTTAGATCCTAAAGGTAAATTGATTGATCGGGTCAATATTCCCGGTAGGTACTCCACACGCATATCATTACGTGATGGTACCATTAAGTGTACGGACTGGGATACAAATACGATTTACTGTTATACATTAACAGGACAACAGATTTGGACCTTCAAAGACGTAAACGTCTTACGAGAACCACGGGGAATTGCCTTTGATAAAAATGGGAACGTTTATGTGGCTGGTGAGAAAACAAACAACGTTGTTGTACTTTCACCTGATGGTAAAAACTGCAGAGAAATCTTAACCAAAAGTGACGGGTTGAATGAACCGATTTCATTACGTATTAACCTTGACCGTAACGAGCTCCTGGTATGTAATGTGAAGGGTCCAGCATTTGTTTTCTCTCTGCATTAAATGTATGCTGTGCTACTGGACGTTGCCAATGTTGACAGAGAACTAGTACAACTTTTTGTAGTATTGGTGTAAAAGTAGTGTAAATTGTAGTGAATATTTGACAGTGATGTCGATGAGAATTTATATTAATAAAACTAAGCTTCTCCTCTAAAAGGAAAAGGTAACCTTTGCCGATTTTGACTATCCTGTTTATGTCATTTTGTTTTATTGCTCCCAAAACTTTGAAAATTATTTGGCTTTGCAAGCTTTCATTTTTTTTGCGTAGCTGATGAAGTTTATCAAAGACACACGCCGTGCGCATTAAATTTGATATCAACGTTTTTAATATTTATTTATATAGAACTTGTGTATGAGAACTTATAAAGAACCTGTGTATAATCAGAACTTATAAAGAACCCCGCACAAAACCGGTGGTGAACTCATCTGCTCCGGACGAGTAGGCAGTTCCTGTTCCAGATGTGGCACATGTCGTGTTATTCTTGTTACAAACCAGTGGTGAACTCATGTGCTCCGGACGAGTAGCTAGTCCCTGCTCCATATGTGGAACCCGTCGTGTTATTCTTGATACAAACCGGTGGTGAACTCATGTGCTCCGGACGAGTAGGCAGTCCCTGCTCCATATGTGCCACCCATCGTGTTATTCTTGCTACAAACCGGTGGTGTACTCATGTGCTTCGGATGAGTAGGCAGTCCCTGCTCCATATGTGGCACACGTCGTGTTATTCTTGTTACAAACAATAATTTGAACTTGTGTAATACGCGAACGTATATAGAACTTGTGGATAATGAAAACTTATATAAAACTTGTGTAATTATGAGAGCTTATATAGATATTGGGCAATAATGAGAACTTATATAGAACTTGTGTATAATTATAACTTATGTAGAACTTGTGTATATGATGACATATTTTGGTCCTATTTCTAGCTGTATATTAATCTTAAAAATATTACTGGTATATGCATATAACCTAAAGGATATCTTTGGAAAACTTTAATGTGGGGTGACATTTTTTTTATTTTGTAATAAAAATGGGAAAATACATTGCACGTCTCATACCATCATCTGTAGTGAATATTACAGCATGAAATAGCAACCTCTTTAAGTGACATCAACAAATGGTCATTGTTAATAAAAGTTTGAAGATACCAGAGAGGTAATAAGAAACCGTACATTAAAGAAGTAAAGACAACACAAAGGAAAAAAGACAACGATCTTCAAAGCACTACACAGAAAACTAATGATCGAGCAAGACAAACCCCACTCAAAACATCTGGTGAAATCAGGCTCCTCAGAAGAGTATGCAGATCTTGCTCCACAGGCGGTACCCGTCCTGTTACTCTAGTTACAAACTAGAAGTGTATATATAATGATAATAAACTAAAAATGTGTGACGAGTGTCAACAGAAAAAAATATCTATATACGTATATAATAAATTATAAATATATGCACTCCTTTCCAAAATAAAATGCAAATTACAAAAAAGTAGAAATAGTGAAATATTTTGAAGGTGATAATTAAGCTAATTAATTAAATATATTATCAGATATGTGTCCATTTTTTTCTGTCATGTTGGCGCCAGATATGTTTAATCGATTAAATGTTGCTTAGTCACAAGTGAGCAATATTTCTGATATATTCATGACGGAGAACATGTTTACACACAATGAGAAGAGTTTGAAGATACCAAAGGGGGTTAATCAGAATCCTTAGATCATCGAAAAAGGACTGACAATGGCTAAAGGAAAACGAAATGACAAAAGGACAAACAATGATCTACAAAACACTACACAGAAAGCAAATGATAGTGCACTAAAAATCGGGATTGAACTCAGACCTGTACTCCTGAAGGGTTAGAAGTTCCTGTTCCACTAGTAGCAGCCGTCGTGTTAATCTAGTTACAAACCCGGTGATAAGTAATGAATCTGGAACGGATGGTGGAGTGTTACGATTGGTGGAACATATCCGTGGTAAATTACGACAAAGATATTCCTTAGCGGATAAACAAGACATGTAGGTGATCGTAAAACGTTCGAAGTGATGCTCAACCAATATATATACTTGGTTCAGTAGCTTCTTTGCTGCAGCAACCCTCTGGCAAAGTAAGTAGGGCCCGGGTGGCTCAATGAGTTAGGTAGTTGGATTAGCTAACAACTCATACAAGGCTATCATCAATACGACTTGGGTTTGGGCCCAGCTTTGTAAATTGCAAAAAGGTGCACTCGATTCGCAGCCGCAAGTGATAAAGTTTATCAGTTGCTTTCACATGGTCGGTGGTTGTCTCCAGGTACTCCCGATTCTTCTACCACTAAAACTGGTCGCCATGATATATCTGAGATATTGCTGAAAATGGCGTTAAAGTACCAACAAATAAACAAATATGTCAAATAAATCCTGACAGGAATCACCAGCTCTGGAATATCGGATCAAGAGAGATAAATCATGCGGTTGAAAGAGGTTATCTATGGATGGGATGTCCTGTTAACAAAAAATGAATAAAGTGTTAAAAGAGGATACTTTTGTATGGGATGTTCTGTTTGCAAGCAATACATCATGTGGTTAAAAGAGGGTACCTATTGACGGGATGTCCTGTTCATTAACACTGATTCACGTGGTTAAAAAGTGACACCAATGGATGGGATGTCCTATTTGTAAGCAATAAATCATGTGGGTAAAAGAGGGTACATATGGATGGGATATTCTCTTTGTAAGCATTAAATCATGTGGATAAAAGAGGGTACCTATGGAGGGATGTCCTCTCTATTAACAGTAAATCACGTGCTTAAAAGAGGGTAACTATGCATGAGATGTCATGTTTATAAACAATGAATAACGTGGTTAAACTGTTCACGCGGTGACCTATGGATTGGATGTCCTGTTTATAAATATTAAATGATATGGTTGATAAGTGATACTCATGGATGAGATGTCAGGATTGACACAAGTACAACTGCAGAGGATGGTTATCCTCTTTTATACCACTACAATCCGCAATAAACGTCCAGTCCGAATACGATGTATATAGCTCATCGACAGCTGCTGCATGTTGTATATTACCAGCAATGACCTTAGAACGGTCAAGACATCAGAAAT
This sequence comes from Gigantidas platifrons, assembly GCA_002080005.1. Lineage (NCBI taxonomy): Eukaryota > Metazoa > Mollusca > Bivalvia > Mytilida > Modiolidae > Gigantidas > Gigantidas platifrons. The sequence goes on from MJUT01057035.1 coordinate 432,409, forward strand.
ACATTTACATCCCGCCATGACTGCTATGCATGTGGCTAAGCGTGTCCCACAACTAGTGGACTCCCTCTACGAGAGGTTGTTCTTCACTGCAAAGAAAGCAGGTCCTATTTATATACATACACGTGTTGAAATAAATTAGGTTCTATTTATATACACGTCGTCAAAAAGCTAGGTCCAATCTAAATACACGAGTTCACATAAATTAGATCTTATTTATATACACGTGCTCACAGAAATTATGTCTTATTTATATACACGTGCTCACAGGATTTAGGTCCTATTTATATACACGTGTTCAAGGAAGTTAGGACCTATTTATATACACGTGTTTAAAGAAACTAGGTCCTATTTATATGCAGGTGTTCAAAGAAATTAGGTCCTATATATATACACGTGTTCAAAGAAATTAGGTCCTATTTATATACACCTGTTCAAAAAAATTGGGTTCTATTTATATACACGTGTTCAAAGAAATTAGGTCATATTTATATACGCGTGTTCATAGAAATTATGTCCCATTTATATACACATGCTTAAAGAAATTAGTTCATATATATACATGTGTTCAAAGACATTAGGTCCTATTTATATACATGTGTTGAAAGAAATTAGGTTCTATTTATATACACGTGGTCAAAAAGCTAGGTCCAATCTAAATACACGGGTTCACATAAATTAGATCTTATTTATATACACGTGCTCACAGAAATTATGTCTTATTTATATACACGTGCTCACAGGATTTAGGTCCTATTTATATACACGTGTTCAAGGAAGTTAGGACCTATTTATATACACGTGTTTAAAGAAACTAGGTCCTATTTATATGCAGGTGTTCAAAGAAATTAGGTCCTATTTATATACACCTGTTCAAAGAAAAAGGGTTCTATTTATATACACGTGTTTAAAGAAATTAGGTCCTATATATATACACGTGTTCAAAGAAATTGGGTTCTATTTATATACACCTGTTCAAAGAAATTGGGTTCTATTTATATACACGTGTTTAAAGAAATTAAGTCCTATATATATACACGTGTTCAAAGAAATTAGGTCATATTTATATACGCGTGTTCATAGAAATTATGTCTCATTTATATACACATGCTTAAAGAAATTAGGTCCTATTTATATACACGAGTTCAATAAAGAGTTCAGTTATTATGATTAATATTTATTCTGCTTGATCTGATAAATAAGGAAATTCAAATAATAAAAAACAAGTCAACAAATCTATCTATTTCAAGAGTTTCAAGTGTTCACCATCCTCTGTTCTATGTATAAAGCATTTCCTCTTCTTGGTTATGTGCTACGACCTTTATCATGACGTTCGTTTTCATATCAAATTGAAAACAAACAGTATTATTTATCAAAATGTTCAAGTCGTGTAATAAAGTATTCTCAGACTCAATAGAGATATCCGACTGTGTCCCATTTTCATCTGACGTTGAACAGGGACCAGGGTTCATCACAGTACCGGATATTAACAACAATACAGCTATGATTATAAACATGAAAACGCAGTGTTATTTTGTACTATCTGGGTTTTGTGCGCGCTTGCTTGTGTACGGATGTAGTTTAGCTGGTAGGTTTTAATGTGTTTTGACTTGGCAAAATACTGTTCATAACAGTGGTGTATTGTGCAAAACAGAAAAGAAAACACAACAGAAACTACTTTCCATTAAGGAGCACCTGTATTCTCATCATTTTTAGTGGGGTTCATGTTACTCGATCTTTAGTTTTATATGTAATACTTTGTAGATCGTTGTAGTCCTGTTTCTTTGTGTTTTTTCTGTCCTTCTTCGATTTACGGATTCTGTCTGTTTACCACTTTGGCCTCTTCAAACTCTTCTTTTGTCTTTTTCTTTTGAAAAGTTTGTTGCTTGTCCTTCTTTCATTTACGGGATTCTGATTCCTTCTTTGGTATCTTCAAATCTTGAACATAATGAATACCTAACAAAAGACTTGGAGCTATGAGGGCCCACCTCAGATTTGCACCTTAAAGCCTCTCCCTCTTTATCGCAATAAGTTCGTATAATTTCCCCTTGACTGTAGTACTGTGGAAAGAACATATTCTGCTCCTATAAATATGAAGTGATAGACACATTAGGTTATACGGTATTTAAATATCTTTCCGAACAAGAAAAACAAAGGACCTAAACAGGATAGCCAAACTTGGATAAGGTCCCTATGCATGAGCGAGAAGAACCTTCCTAAACAATCGGGATTACCGCCGTTTTTTGTAGGGTTTCTCAATATTTTGCTAAGACGATGGGTGTAACCAGTGGAGCAGTAACTGCTAACTTCTAGAGCTAATTATACCACGTTTATATTGGGGTTCCTGCTACTAAACCTTTAGTCAACACGACGGGTGTAACTAGTGGAGCAGTAATTGCTAACTTCTAGAGC
>MJUT01057036.1:7150-19594 GCA_002080005.1 Gigantidas platifrons
TTACTTTCTGTTTACATATTTATTTTCAATAAAATTTCTTTACTATTTCATCTCTTTTTCATTCATTTAAATTGTTCGTGTTCATATTCATACAGTCTTATGCTAACAGCAACTTACATGTGTCGACCCTGTATAAACTCTTATCATAAAAAAAAACTAAAAATGTAGTCTATATATACTCGTAATAAAAATGAAAAAAATATTGTGTACCGTATATCATGATTTTCAATATCTGATTGCACTATTATTAAAGTGCTTTGAACATATAATTAGGTGAGTGAGTGTTTTGTGTAACTTCACCTGAGTACTCATCCTGAAAATTAAAGAAATCCATTATATCCAATATGGATTTAACATTTACGATATTCAACGTCCAAAATATTTATATAAATGAAACAACGACAGTAGAACAAAACATTAACTCAATCAAAATGGAAAATAATAAACCTGATAAACTACAATGTAAAAACCTAGATCTGAAAAAACGAGTTGTATGATCGTTTTATTTGTGTATTATGACCTGTAATTGAGAGATGAGACTAATATATTTATTATCGGTACGGAAACACATGTATTTGTTTACGTAGGACACGTGGTGATGTTTACATCAACACGTCGTCGCATACCTGTATTATCATATAGGTTATAGGTAAAGAAGTTATGTCGCAATGCAGTATTCTACCCGTAATGGTACGGAAAGACCCCATTTTCTTCATGCGGTCTACTCTATTATATAGAAAGTATTTTCTATTGTTCGTCATTCGAAGTTCTGCCTTTAACCGAGTAGCATACGTACTTTACGTTATATAATGTTTTTGAGAAACAGAGGACTGTGATTGTTGTAATGTTGAGTCTTTGATAGACTAATTAATAAAGTATGCTACTCTCATAGGAGAGCTCATTCCTAATATATGTTTTGAGTTTTAATTAGTAAATAATTTATGTTCGTTTAAGCTTGGCGAAATAGAACATAATTGTATATACAATGTATGTACATTTGTATTGAATATTGAAATGTAAACCCGCTCAATGCGCGACAACCTTATATTTAAAGGTATACCAGGGGCATGTTTAACGAAACTATCCTAAGACATGTCTTAGGACCATAATTAGGATCATCTTATGACCATCTTAGGACATGTCTGAGACAGCACAACGAAGCTGTCTTAAGACCATCCTAGTAAAGATGGTCTCAAGACCATCCTAAGATATTCTTTTATTAAAATATCCATATGGAGTGAAGATAATTAGCCCAATAAATAAAAAGATAATTTTATATTAATCATGAGCTTTCAATAAATTTTAAAACAGAAAGAAATTTAAATTAAGACGATTTGGAGTTAATCATAAGTTTTAGAGTTCAAATGTCTCTTCTGTACAATATGCATATCGAAATTGTCAGTCTATATTGACATTATTAAGATGTCAAACAAGTTATTTACGGGTAGTACACCCTATGCAGATGACAACAGTGAGTAAAGTCATGCAAATCGTGTTCTTTTGTATGATAGACTTTCACCTGATATAAATAGAGTCGTATTTTGAATGTTACGCATACATCCAACATGAACCGAAAACGTAGCCCGAACTTATCGAAGATGTTTTTTAGTATGGGAATTAATAATAATTTATTTTACTGTATGTATTTAATTATTATCATCTTTTTTATATTTATTGAAATGTAGTTGTTACCTTAAGATGGTCCTAAGTCACCTAATTCATTGTCCTAAAGTTAGGATAAAATTTAGGACATATCGTAACTTAAGAGACGGTCGATAAACAGACTTAAGACAGAGACATGTCCTAAAACCATCCTAAGATATGTCTTAGTCCTAAGACATCTTCGTTAAACAGGCCCCAGATGTCTCCGATCTTAGAGAACAAGAGGATAAGTAAGGAAAATTAAAAACATTTATAGCAACAGAGCTTGAAATTGAGGGGGATATCACATTTCACGTAGTACATACATGTAGGGAATGAGCACGGCAAGATAATGGACCGAGAAGTATTGTCGCAAAATTTGAGCGCCGTAAGGACCGTCAAGAGTACTAGCGGCCGCGAAGGAGAAACTAGCTGAAAATAGAAACTATATTGTGCACGAGCAGTTTCCTCAAGAACCAATTGAAAGGCGACGGTCAGTTTATACCCATAATGAAAGATGCTCGAAACAAAGAGCATGTCGCATACTTACGTGACGATAAACTTTACGTTGATCATAGACGGTTTTATCCGAGATTCTATGAAGCTATTTATCTTAGGATGGTCTTAGGACATGTTTTTGTCTTTTAAAAGTATGTTTATCGAACGCCTTAATTTAAGATATGTTCTAAATTTTATCCTAACTTTAGGACAATGAATTAGGTGACTTAGGACCATCTTTTCGTTCAGAATTTTTTTTTTCGGACAACACGAGAGTTAGAATATTTATCTTATTTGTCGCGCAAAGCGCGAAATTTTTTTTCTCCAGAATTTAACATTAGGTTATATGACAAAAACTCTGAATCAGATTATTATTTTTTTCCTCCACCAAAATCAGAATATTTTTTTCAGCAACATTGGGATTCAGAATATTTTTTTTAGGAAAAAACCATAACCCCCCACACCCCACCCCTTTTCAAGTTAAATGGTCGTTCCCTAAGATGGTCCTACTTTATGATATAGTTAGGACATCGTACATTGAGTTTGCTGAATTAACTTTGCTGCATAGAGTTTCCCATATTTTACTTTTGGTGGCGTTTGTAGTTGTGTTGGATAATTTGCTGAACGAAACCGATCGGTTTCTTTCTACACCATCGATAAATATCTCGAGTTCAGCTTCACTGAAGTTCAGGGCCCGTATGCATAAAGCTACTTAAGTTAAGATTTTCCTTAGAAAACACTTAAGTTAATGTAACTCCGCCCCTTTTACTTAAGTGGTATGCATAATACTACTTAAACTACGAATTTCCTTAGCAAAATCTTAGTTTTAAATAGCTCCGCCCATTCCACTTAAGTGGTATGCATAAAGCTCCTTAAAATAAGAATACACTTAAGTTTTCACTTAAATCTAAGGTACCTATTGTGGTATCTTAAGTATGTAAAATGTAGCGACTTCTTTGTATCTCCGGTAATTATATTTGATATTTGTTATATTTGTCTCCGCTCATTGTTACATGAAACTCCTTTAATTGTTTATAATATTTAATTTCACTTGATTCCCGTGCGGCGGGACCTTTATTTTTTTTTATAAAAATTCAAATGTATAATAGTTTAGTAGTCACTTTATATTGGTATGCTATTGAGAAGTATGTGTTAATAAAAAAATTATCTACCGAAGTTACTCCACCAGATGAACAACAGTATGTGTTAAGAGCGTCCAAGTGTGCTGAAAAGTTACAAATGTATGTGGGAAAACTCGAAATTCAAAGTGATAAAGTTGCCTGTGTTATGGAGGAGCAAGGTGAGAATATAGATAATGTGATCGAAGAGGATTGTAGTCTGTGTTCAAGAGCTATGGATTACCTTTTGGATTTAAACCAATTCAAAGAAAGGTTAGTAGAGTTCATTAAATTGGAAAAAGAAGAAGAAAAAAAGAGTGTTATTTCAAGTGAAATTGTGGATCTTCAAAGAGAAATAAAGGACATATTAAAATTTCAAATTGAACAGAAGGAAATTGAAAGGGTAAAGGAAACCGTGGAAAGAGTTTCTGTAAAGTTACCAAAATTAGATTTGATATCATTCAATGGTGAGAAATCTAGATGGATTGAATTTTGGGATTCATTTGAATCATCAGTTCACAAAAATAAGCATCTTTCAAATGTTGAAAAATTAAATTACTTAAAATGCAAACTTCAAGGTGAGACCAAACGCGCAATATCAGGGATAACATTATCTAACGACAATTACAAGCTCGCTGTAAATATTTTGGAGGAAAGATTTGGAAACAAACAAGATATGATAGATTTGCATTACAACGAAATGATAAATTTATTCCCTGCTATGAATAGAACAGCAAGCCTCAGAGATGTATTGGATAAAGTAAAACGACATCTCAGAAGTTTGGAAGTGTTGAATCAAGATGTGAATCAAGACGTGTTTATTTCGATTGTGAAATCAAAACCAACAGAGGAAGTGTTATTACAACTAGAAATTCAGAAAGGGGCTCAGGAAAAGTGGACAATAACCAACTTATGTGACAAATTGAAGGATTATGTGATTGCAAGGGAGAAATTGTGTGTAGTTGAACGACCAAGAAATGTCAAGCAACAACCACAAAATGTGAGTAAATTTAATTCAAGTACATGGCAGAATAAACCATTTAAGATCAAATATATTTAGGTTTAAAAATTTCAACATCATACACAAGTGTTTAAAAATTTCTCGTTAAGTTAAAAACAAAACATAAAACTGCCATCTTTAACTGAAACTTCAATCCACTAATTGTAGCTGCTGAGAACTTTCTCACCAAGGATAGCCCATATGAAAGCCATTCAGCTTATTTCCAATGGGGTCCTTTATAAGTATCAGAGGAACGGTCATAACTATAAGCCACCATTAGTTTCAGCAGAAGCATTAGTAGTTAGCACAGGGGATAAAAAGGGAACCACATATTTTGATAAGTGTCGATATTGTGGTGAAAGGCACTGGAGTGATGAGTGTAAAAAGTATCAAACAATCGACGAAAGAAAAAGACAACTGAAAGGATGCTGTTTTAACTGTTTAAGGGAAGGTCACAGTTCAAAAGAATGTAAACGAAGCAAATTGTGTGTTCACTGCAACGAGACCAATTTACACCATCGGAGTTTATGTCCAAAGAAATTTAAATTGAAATCTACAAGCGTTAACCTTTCTGAGGAATTAGGAGTGAATAGTTATTCAGATATTGAGTTTTCAGATGGAAGAATTCAGCAAAATTCATTACAAGATCGGAGCAGTAAAGAGGAAAATGTTTTAATCACCTCAAGTGAAATGGTTTTGATGCAAACCGCAAAAACAGATGTCAGAAATACGGAAAATTCTTATAAACAGACAACACGTGTTCTCTTCGATTCAGGATCACAAAGGACATACATTTCACAAGGCTTAGCACAAAGATTGAAGTTAAAATGTGAACAAGAAGAGGAAATAAAGCTTGTAACATTTGGAAGTGAAAAGGCGAAAATAGTCAAAACATAGAGCACTAGACTGAACATTAGATTGATAAATGGGAAATATTTCAGTGTCATGGCAAACATCGTGCCAGTTATAAGTGGTAGTGTACAAAGAAGAAAATTAGATGGAGCTACAATCACTCATTTGAAGCAATTTGTGAGTGACATTGAATTAGCAGATGAAATTCCAGTTGAAAATGAGTCATCTTGTGTGGATTTACTTATCGGAAATGATTATTACCTGGACTTGATACTATCACAAAGGATCGAGGTTCAACCAGGATTGTATCTGCTTGCTTCAAAGCTTGGCTGGATCATTACAGGGAGGACACATGATAGCTCTATGAATGAAGATGAAACAGGTCTTTTGATTCTTTCACATGTTACAAATGAAGTTATCTCTGGGGAGCAAAGTGTAACCCCAAAAGCGTGCGGATTCATTTCTCAATAAGATCTTACTGATTTCTGGAACTTGTAGTCTATTGGAATTTCCGATAATTTCGAACAATCAGATGATGAAAGGGCAATGAAATTGTTCAGGGAGACACTGAAATTTCAAGACGGAAGATACCAAGTAACATGGCCCTGGAAAGAAGACGAACCTGACTTACCTCTTAATCGATCTCTAGCTTTAGGTAGACTTAAGTCTTGTGTCGACCGGTTGAAGAAAATGCCACTGCTTTTGAAAGAGTACGACTCAGTTATACAAGACCAACTGACGAAGGGTATTATAGAAAAGGTTACAGAAAAGGATGGAAATTTGGTTCACTATATACCACATCAAGCCGTAATAACACCACAAAAATCAACAACAAAGTTGCGTATAGTGTATGATGCTTCATCAAAGGTAAACAAGGACGTTAAAAGTTTAAATGAGTGTCTGTACAGAGGACCAGTGATGCTACATAATCTGTGTGGAATGATGATGAGGTTTAGGCTTCACAAAATAGGTTTAGTTGCTGATATTGAAAAGGCCTTCCTACAAGTGGGTCTTCAAAAGAGTGAAAGAGATGTTACAAGATTTCTCTGGATTAAGGATGCAGACAAGGTAACTGTAAACATTGATAACATTGAAGAATATCGTTTTTGTCGTGTTCCATTTGGAGTGATTTCCAGTCCGTTCCTTCTAGGATCCACCATCGATTATCATTTAAGTACTAGTGAATCACCAGTTGCAAACAAAATCAGAGGTGATATCTATGTTGATAATTTGATAACCGGAGCCAGTTCTGTGACAGAGGGGATAAGTGTTTATTTAGATTCTAAGAAAATTTTCAGACAAGCCTCCATGAACCTTAGAGAATGGATTTCAAATGACAGAGATGTAAATGACTTCATTCCAGATGAAGATGATACGGGAATTAGTTCAACAAAGGTTCTTGGTCATGTTTGGAATGTTGATACTGATACTTTGAGTTTGAAGCCGACACATTCTTCTGTCATTGGAGGAAAACAAACAAAGAGAATCACACACTCAAGTATATAGCTGAAGTGTTTGATCCACTTGGACTTTTCTCACCTGTTATTATTCAAGGAAATGTGTTACTTCAAGATTTGTGGAAGAAAAGATTGAACTGGGATGATGAATTGATGAATGAAGATCTTTGTCGATGGAGAGAAATATATTCACAGTTACTTGAAATCACTGAGTGTCAGATTCCCAGATGTATTGTCAGGAATACTGTGTCTAAAAAGTGCAAATTACTACGTTTTTGTGATGCCTCTGCAAGTGCATATGCTGCAGCTGCTTACCATCATCAAGTGCATGATGGTTTTTCTCAGTGTGATCTTGTATTTTCTAAGACAAGACTTGCGCCAGTGAAAGGAATGACTACTCCACGATTAGAATTGATGGCAGTACTTATTGGAATACGAAGTCTAAAATATGTTGAAAATGAATTGAAAATTCCTATTGAAGGTAAATTCTTGTGGTCGGATTCACAATGTGTATTGAAGTGGATTTCAACGAACAAAGATCTTGGTGTTTTTGTAAGGAAACGTGTTACAGAAATTTAAAAAAATGGGGATGTTAAATTTGAATACATACACACAAACGAAAATCCCGCAGATGTTGCTACAAGGTGATTTGATTTGATTTGATTTTTGGTGTTTAACGCCACTTTCAACAATATTTCAGCTATATCATGGCGACCAGTTTTAGTGGTGGAGGAAGCCGGAGTACCCGGAGAGAACCACTGACCATGGGCAAGCAACTGGTAAACTTTATCACTTGTGGTTGCGAGTCGAGTGCACCCTTTTTTGTAATTTACAAAGCCGGGCGCGAACCCACGCCGTATTGGTGATAGGCTTGTATGAGTTGTTAGATCCAGCGACCTAACTCATTGAGCCACCCGGGCCCCTGTTGTTGCAAGGGGAACGTCAACAAAGAAACTTACTAGCAACATATTGTGGTGGCATGGGCCTGTGTGGTTAAATTGTGAAGAAAATTACTGGAAGCACTTTTTATTTAATGATGATGAAAGTGTAAAAAGAAGTTATCAATCTGAAATTAGAAAGGCTGCCAAAGAAAGCATTTCTCACCTTATTGCAAGTAATGATTATATGGAAAGTGTAGAGGAAGCTCCGTATGGCATTCAAAGTGATAAATATTCCTCTTTCATTAGATTAATTCGTGTTACAGGGTGGATTATCCGTTTCATAAATAGATTGAGAAAAAGTTCAACAGAACCAGGAAAGGAACTAACAAGTAAAGAATTACAATCTGCGACAATCAAATGGTGCAAATACGTACAGAACAAGAACTTCTCTGATGTCTTCAGATCTATTTCATCTGGTAAGGGAAGCAATTTTCAACGCCAACTAGGAGTTTACATAGGAGCTGACGGTCTTTTAAGATGTACAGGAAGGTTAGAAAATGCAGATCTTTCAGAAGGAGCTAAATTTCCCATCCTACTTCCTAGAGGGGAGAGGTTTACTGATCTTCTAATACAGCATATTCACTATCAACAACTTCATTGTGGAGTCTCCCAAACTTTATGCCAGATCAGATATAACTACTGGATTCCACAAGGACGTTCTGCTGTACGAAAGGTACTTCGTAATTGTCTAGTGTGTAGAAAACACGAAGGAGGCCCATACAAAATGCCAATGATGGCTCCATATCCTAAATCGAGAGTGTCACAATCCATTCCATTTTCAGGTACAGGATTGGATTACTTAGGCCCAATTTTGGTGAATCACTGTGGTGAAACCAGAAAAAGATGGATTTGTCTTTTTACGTGTGTTGTAACACGAGCTGTACATTTGGAATTGCTACAAGATATGACTACGGAAGAATTTCTTTATGGATTTAGAAGATTCATTTCAACCAGAGGTACTCCAACACAAATTATAAGTGATAACGCTTCTCAATTCAAACTTGGAGGTGAAATTGTACATTCAGTTTGGAAAGGAGTAATCAGGAATGGAAATGTACAAAGTTATATTTCAAATTTAGGTATCCATTGGAAATTTATAACCGAATTAGCACCATGGATGGGAGGCTTTTATGAACGACTTGTTGGTCTTGTGAAACGATCTTTAAGGAAAACTTTAAACAGGAAATTACTTTCTGAAGTTTATGTTGGAGATGATATTAATTCCAGGATTACCTCAACACCAAGCCAATTCTTATGTCTTAATCCCAATTTAGGTGTTCCTGAGATTGATTGCAACTTGAGTGATCCAACATTTATTCCATATTCAAGTAACAGTGAGAAATTGCTAAAGCTTTGGAAAAAAGGACAGAAATTGCTAGATGTGTTCTGGAAAATGTGGCGAGAGGATTATTTAATGAGCTTACGTGAAAGAATGCAAACCTCCTTGAAAGATGGAAAGGTTCACTCCTCTTTTTCTCCTGATATAGGCGATGTTGTCATTATAAAGGACGATATTCCTAGAGGTTTTTGGAAACTCGGACGAATTTTGACATTAATTCGAGGCAAGGATAGAAAAATAAGAACTGCTAAAGTACAGCTTGCATCTGGAAAAGTAATCGGTCGACCCCTGAATTCATTGTATCCACTTGAGACTGGAGTTTTCAAAAATGAAACGGAACCCAACAAGTCTCCGACAAATGATTCAATATGTGACAATAAATGTACAAGAAGATCTGCAGAAAAAGCGAAAGAAAAGATTAAGTGAATAAGTGGAAGTTTTGCTCTTATATATTTGATGATTGTGTGATTTGTGTTGTGTATATAACATTACATTATAGAGACATTTGGAACTGTGTATTGGAAAATTGCAGCAGGCAGTGTGTTCATACGAAATGAGTATTTGTGCAACCATTGAGAGAACTTTCACAGTTACAACAGGGACTGAAACTTTATGTTACCAGGACTACTATGAACTTTTTGTATGAACTTTAACTTTCTCCGTGGGAGTGTCGCGAAACGCGATTGACATTATTTCTATTGTCAAAATTTATCTCCGTTGATTGTTCTCTTTGTATCTCCGGTAATTATATTTGATATTTGTTATATTTGTCTCCGCTCATTGTTACATGAAACTCCTTTAATTGTTTATAATATTTAATTTCACTTGATTCCCGTGAGGCAGGACCTTTATTTTCTTATAAAAATCCAAATGTATAATAGTTTAGTAGTCACTTTATATTGGTATGCTATTGAGAAGTATGTGTTAATAAAGATAAGAACTGTGAAGTATTCATCTTTTTCAAACAAGATTTCTGTTGCGTTAACAACTACCAACGCAACACCTATTACCTATATGGAAATACTCTGGGACCTTCTTCAAGTTAGAATTTACCTTTTTTTTAAATGTTTCTATAGAAGGGCAAGTTTTCATTGATGCGGGTAGTTCATTCCACAGATTAATAGTACTAGGTAAAAAACTTTTATTATAAGAAACTGTATTACAATAAGGAAGTCGCAAGTTTTCATTTGAAATTTGCTGGCGCAAATTATAATTATGAACATTTTCTGTATATGATTGTACAAGATCAGATAAATAATTTGGAGTATGCCCATTTATAATTTTATACATTACAATAAGTTTATGTTTCTCACGTCTTTTATATAGAGGCTCCCACCCAAGTTCTTCGTATAATTTAGTTTTAGAGGAATTTATTCTTAATCCTGTGATGATTCTACCTGCCTCAACTTGAACGCTTTCTAATAAATTTGATTCATGTGAAGTACAATTATCCCAAACAGTGTCAGCATATTCTAAGACCGGTCGAATGAAAGAAAGATATATATTAATTAAAACTTTACGACTCACTTGATGTTTTAGCATACGAAGAATTTTTAGTCTATCACATGCTTTTTCATATATTTTTGTAATATTATTTTTCCACTTACAATTATTCTGGAAATTTCAGACCCAGGTGACAGTGCATTTCCACATCTGTCACTATGTTGTCTGGATTTCCAAAATATACATTAGGGCAATCAATATTATTTTTTCTTGTAAATAAAACAGACTCAGTTTTATTTGGATTAAATTTAATAGCCCAATCTCTAGACCAATTATGTATTCGACTAAGGTCTGTCGATAAAATCTCTGAGGCCTCTACATAATTTGAGTCATCAATAATTATAAACAATGAAGTATCATCTGCAAAAAGTTTAATATTACAAGCAAGTCCAGAAGTTATATCATTTATGTACAAGAGGAATAAAAACAGGCCCAATACAGACCCCTGGGGGACCCCAGCTTCTACTCCCTCCCAACCAGACGAGAAACCCTCATGTACTACTTTTTGTTTTCTATCTCCTAAATAGTCAGTTATCCAACTGAGTAAATTGCCTGTAATTCCTAGTCGTTTTAGTTTATATCCAAGACCTTTGTGCCAGACTCGGTCAAAGGTCTTGGATACGTCGCAGAACATAAATCGAACATCTTTGCCCACATCTAGATTACTAATAATCGTATGATAAATATTTAATAGTTGATTGACAGTTGAATCAAAGGGCTGAAATCCAGACTGATGTTCTGTTATAATATTATGTTCACGTACATAATTAAACATATGCTTTACAATATTTTTTTCCATTATTTTGCATAAAACACAGGTAAGGGATATAGGGCGAAAATTGGAAACCTCAGATGAAATATTGTCAGCTGCTATAAAATTTTGTCCATTCAATGGACAATATTTCATGTAAAATAATGTCTGCAAATGGAAAACTTACCAATTGAGAAAATCTTTTAAATAAATTCCATCTGAGAAATTCCGAATATTAAATGTTACCCAACTTAAACGGCACAATATAGAAATAAATACAACAACATATCGAATGCGAAAAGTATTTAGTAATGAAATGTAAATATATCATACAAATTAATCAATTGTTTATAGTTATATCTAGTAATATTAAAAAATGCTGTTCTTCCTGTCCTTTTTTCTACAGCGTTTTATAGGCGGAGTTACAGGAATATCAGTCTCTAGGACCTCAATTGTGTTGTCATAGACGTTCTGTTAGGCAAAAACATTTCTCGTAAAGATACATCAAATAAATCTAAGGATGAAACATCAACATCTTAATGACTTGAATATAATTTCCTTTGAAAGGACAAAATTTCATGATAATCATACATGAAATTTTGTCCATAAATTATCTCCCTTTTAAAGACTAAATTTCATAGTGAATATCCATGAAGTGTCGTCCAAACAGGGACAAAATATCATGTGGAATATTTTCTCAAAATGGACAATTTTTCATAAACTAGGACAACATTTCATATTACAAATCTATGAAATGTTGTCCTAATGGACATTATTTTGCTTTTACATAAACTGTTTATCGAGATCCTGTCGGAATAAATATATATATTTTTATTCTGAAACTACCCCTTTACAATGGGCGAAAACATCAGCGGGGTATCAATGTTTGCGTCTTCTGATAATCATGAATAAACAACTATATTAAGATTAGCATAAATCATACACGAACATTTTCATCAAAGAACAAAAAACATATCAAAGTCTTAAATGATAAAAGTCATAACATATTATTATCACAGGAACAATTGTGTCATTCTTCATTAAAACAAAATTATATACAATGTAACACAATATTAAGCGAGTTCCTGATCATCGACACGTGACTCAATTAAAATACATTGCTCTTTCATCATTTTACATTTCGGACTATGGAACCCGACTATCGGACCGACTATGGAACCTTCGGACCGTCACCGTAAATCCAATTACCATTCGATCACATATTATATAAAGAGTGGGTTGTGTTATTGTGGTTAGTTATTTTGTCAACCACTTCTGTTTAACTTCAAGATTGTTTCCGGGTGTCATTTAACTTCACATGTTACATGTAGCCGAATGATTACA
>MJUT01057037.1:581-19608 GCA_002080005.1 Gigantidas platifrons
AATTATGTTGAAAGACAAAGTTGAAGATATCAATGGGGTCATCAGACGTCGTAAATCAAAGCAGGATAGACGATGCAAAAAGTGTCGTTAAAGACCTTAACTCATTCAGCAAAGCGAAACAGCGAAATAATCTACATTATTTTAGTCAAATATAGTCAGCGTCTTAATTTCCTTTATTACAGAGAAATACTTTGTTAACCGTTTAGGAATATTTGTTACAAATGACTACGAATGTTTCCCGCCTGTCATAAGCAATATCCGGTCCATTGTTTTTTCACGACTTATCACACAAGCGCTATAAACAGGGAGAGAGAAGTCTAGGTTTGCTAGCGAGTGCAAATTGGCTTTATATCTATCTACAACATAGGTATAATGCTTGTATCCTGCAATGTGTAAAACAACTGACAATGGCCTGAAAAGAGCAGAAAAAAGCGTCGTTCTAATCGGTTAATTTTGGGAGATTTTTGGCGATTAATGCCATTTTCAGCAATATTTCAGCTAACTCATGGCCACCAGTCTGAGCGTGGAAGAAGCCAGAATACCCGGAGAGAACCACCGACCATGGCGAAGCAAGTGGTAACTTTAATCAATTTGCGGCTGCGAGTCAAGTGCACCGTTTTTTGTAATTTGCAAAGCAAGGTGCGAACCCACACCGTATTGGTGATAGATTGGTATGAGTTGTTAGGTAATCCAACAGCCTAGCTCATTGAGCCTACTATTCTAATCGGGATCGATGGTGCCCTTTATGAGGTGCGCGTCTACGCTGGTGCTGATTGTATTACAGTCGATCTACATGCATCAGATAAAATAAATGCTTTACTAGGAGTTTACCAATTAATACCGAATATTGTACTTAATTAATACTCATGATGACGTAATTGAAGTATAATTTAAACAATAAATGTCGTAATAAATATCGACTAATGCAGAAATATGAAATGACTTATAATAGAACCGTATTAGTGCGAATAACTATTGGGCTCTGAATATATGTCTATGTTACGAGCATTGATAGAATGAATGATTAAGACATATAATGAATGTTAAATATATTTGACATTGTTGTTATTTTTTGTTTGAAAATCATGCATGTTGAAACAGATATAGTTTTATATGATAAAATACACTTATTTACACTAATGTAGATTAAGAAAAGACGTGTGTCTTTAGTACCCAATGTTGCCAGTTTCTCATTCCTGGTTGTCCTTTCGATGTTCTCTAACGTTTATTCACTTTAAATAACTACATTATGTTGAATTTTTTTTTTCGATGATATGAATAACTTATTTACATTTCAAATTAAATAAGCTAACCAAATTTCAGGGCTAAAAATTAATGACGCGAAACGGTATGCATTAATTTCAAACAGCCCTTAACCCTCCGATAATTAATTTAAGAACAAAAAAAAACATGTTTTTTATAGAAATTAAAATTATGCATTATAGGAAATCCATTAAAAATGATTAAAGTAGTCTTAGACGAAATGCCCAGTCCACAACACTTTATTACATTCTCCAGAAGACAATAACAACATACAATTAATAGGGTTAATGGCTGTTTGTATGGAACACATTATTTGTGATACACTTATCGCTCGTTGATTTTTGACTTTCTCAACATCATAAGAAAGCAAAGGCCTATATTTCATTGTGATGTTCGTGTCTTATTATGACATGTAATCTTTCACACGAGCCATAACACCTTGTTGGGTAAACATTTGAAATTATATGTCCGTCAATAGTGACCAAGGGGCCGTTGTTGTCATGTTCATTTGGTAGTTGGATTTCCAACTACAAGTACAATCAGTGCCTATCAACACTAACGCTATGAGTTCGAATCCCGCTCATGGCAAGGTTTACTCGATACAACTTTATATGATACATTTTTCAACGACATGCGACCGGACGATGGTTATCTCTACGAGTACTCCGGTTTCTCCAAACAATAAAACTGACCGAAATGATAGAACTGAAATAATGTTGGAAGACAAAGTTGAAGATATCAATGCGGTCATCAGACGTCGTAAATCAAAGCAGGATAGACAATGCAAAAAGTGTCGTTAAAAACCTAAACTCATTCACCAAAGCGGATCAGCGAAATAATCTACATTATTTTAGTCAAATATAGTCAGCGTCTTAATTTCCTTTATTACAGAGAAATACTTTGTTAACCGTTTAGGAATATTTGTTACAAATGACTACGAATGTTTCCCGCCTGTCATAAACAATATCCGGTCCATTGTTTTTTCACGATTTATCACACAAGCGCTAGAAACAGGGAGAAAGAAGTCTAGCTTTGCTAGCGAGTGCAAATTGGCTCTATATCTATCTACAACATAGGTATAATGCTTGTATCCTGCAATGTGTAAAACAACTGACAATGGCCTGAAAAGAGCAGAAAAAAGTGTCGTTCTAATCGGTTCATTTTGGGAGATTTTTGGCGATTAATGCCATTTTCAGCAATATTTCAGCTAACTCATGGCCACCAGTATGAGCGTGGAAGAAGCCAGAATACCCGGAGAGAACCACCAACCATGGCGAAGCAAGTGGTAACTTTAATCAATTTGCGGCTGCGAGTCAAGTGCAACGTTTTTTTGTAATTTGCAAAGCAAGGTGCGAACCCACACCGTATTGGTGATATATTGGTATGAGTTGTTAGGTAATCCAACAGCCTAGCTCATTGAGCCTACTATTCTAATCGGGATCGATGGTGCCCTTTATGAGGTGCGCGTCTACGCTGGTGCTGATTGTATTACAGTCGATCTACATGAATCAGATAAAATAAATGCTTTACTAGGACCTTTACCAATTAATACCGAATATTGTACTTAATTAGTACTCAAGATGACGTAATTGAAGTATAATTTAAACAATAAATGTCGTAATAAAGATCGATTAATGCAGAAATATGAAATGACTTAAAATAGAACCGTATTAGTGCGAATAACTATTGGGCTCTGAATATATGTCTATGTTACGAGCATTGATAGAATGAATGACTAAGTCATATAATGTATGTTAAATATATTTGACATTGTTGTTATTTTTTGTTTGAACATCATGCATGTTGAAACAGATATAGTTTTATATGATAAAATACACTTATTTACACTAATGTAGATTAAGAAAAGACTTGTGTGTTTAGTACCCAATGTTGCCAGTTTCTCATTCCTGGTTGTCCTTTCGATGTTGTCTAACGTTTATTCACTTTAAATAACTACATTATGTTGAATTTTTTTTTTCGATGATATGAATAACTTATTTACATTTCAAATTAAATAAGCTAACCAAATTTCAGGGCTAAAAATTAATGACGCGAAACGGTATGCATTAATTTCAAACAGCCCTTAACCCTCCGATAATTAATTTAAAAACAAAAAAAAACATGGTTTTTATCGAAATTAAAATTATGCATTATAGGAAATCCATTAAAAATGATTAAGGTAGTCTTAGAAGAAATGCCCAGTCCACAACACTGTATTACATTCTCCAGAAGACAATAACAACATACAATTAATAGGGTTAATGGCTGTTTGTATGGAACACATTATTTGTGATACACTTATCGCTCCGTTGATTTTTGACTTTCTCAACATAATAAGAAAGCAAAGGCATATATTTCATTGTGATGTTCGTGTCTTATTATGACATGTAATCTTTCACACGAGCCATAACACCTTGTTGGGCAAACATTTGAAATTATATGTCCGTCAATAGTTACCAAGGGGCCGTTGTTGTCATGTTCATTTGGTAGTTGGATTTCCAACTACAAGTACAATCAGTGCCTATCAACACTAACGCTGTGAGTTCGAATCCCGCTCATGGAAAGGTTTACTCGATACAACTTTATATGATACATTTTTCAACGACATGCGACCGGACGATGGTTATCTCTACGAGTACTCCGGTTTCTCCAAACAATAAAACTGACCGAAATGATAGAACTGAAATTATGTTGAAAGACAAAGTTGAAGATATCAATGGGGTCATCATACGTCGTAAATCAAAGCAGGATAGACGATGCAAAAAGTGTCGTTAAAGACCTTAACTCATTCAGCAAAGCGAAACAGCGAAATAATCTACATTATTTTAGTCAAATATAGTCAGCGTCTTAATTTCCTTTATTACAGAGAAATACTTTGTTAACCGTTTAGGAATATTTGTTACAAATGACTACGAATGTTTCCCGCCTGTCATAAACAATATCCGGTCCATTGTTTTTTCACGACTTATCACGTAAGCGCTAGAAACAGGGAGAGATAAGTCTAGCTTTGCTAGCGAGTGCAAATTGGCTTTATATCTATCTACAACATAGGTATAATGCTTGTATCCTGCAATGTGTAAAACAACTGACAATGGCCTGAAAAGAGCAGAACAAAGCGTCGTTCTAATCGGTTCATTTTGGGAGATTTTTGGCGATTAACGCCATTTTCAGCAATATTTCAGCTAACCCATGGCCACCAGTCTTAGCGGTGGAAGAAGCCAGAATACCCGGAGAGAACCACCGACCATGGCGAAGCAAGTGGTAACTTTAATCAATTTGCGGCTGCGAGTCAAGTGCACCATTTTTTGTAATTTGCAAAGCAAGGTGCGAACCCACACCGTATTGGTGATAGATTGGTATGAGTTGTTAGGTAATCAAACAGCCTAGTTCATTGAGCCTACTATTCTAATCGGGATCAATGGTGCCCTTTATGAGGTGCGCGTCTACGCTGGTGCTGATTGTATTACAGTCGATCTACATGAATCAGATAAAATAAATGCTTTACCAATTAATACCGAATATTGTACTTAATTAGTACCCAAGATGACGTAATTGAAGTATAATTTAAACAATAAATGTCGTAATAAAGATCGATTAATGCAGAAATATGAAATGAATTAAAATAGAACCGTATTAGTGCGAATAACTATTGGGCTCTGAATATATGTCTATGTTACGAGTATTGATAGAATGAATGATTAAGACATATAATGTTTGTTAAATATCTTTGACATTCTGGTTATTTTTTGTTTGAACATCATGCATGTTGAAACAGATATAATTTTATATGATAAAATACACTTATTTACACTAATGTAGATTAAGAAAAGACTTGTGTCTTTAGTACCCAATGTTGCCAGTTTCTCATTCCTGGTTGTCCTTTCGATGTTCTCTAACGTTTATTCACTTTAAATAACTACATTATGTTGAAGTTTTTTTTCCATGATATGAATAACTTATTTACATTCCAAACTAAATAAGCTAACCAAATTTCAGGGCTAAAAATTAATGACGCGAAACGGTATGCATTAATTTCAAACAGCCCTTAACCCTCCGATAATTAATTTAAAAACAACAAAAAAACATGCTTTTTATCGAAATTAAAATTATGCATTATAGGAAATCCATTAAAAATGATTAAGGTAGTCTTAGAAGAAATGCCCAGTCCACAACACTGTATTACATTCTCCAGAAGACAATAACAACATAAAATTAATAGGGTTAATGGCTGTTTGTATGGAACACATTATTTGTGATACACTTATCGCTCCGTTGATTTTTTACTTTCTCAACATAATAAGAAAGCAAAGGCATATATTTCATTGTGATGTTCGTGTCTTATTATGACATGTTATCTTTCACACGAGCCATACCACCTTGTTGGGTAAACATTTGAAATTATATGTCCGTCAATAGTGACCAAGGGGCCGTTGTTGTCATGTTCATTTGGTAGTTGGATTTCCAACTACAAGTACAATCAGTGCCTATCAACACTAACGCTATGAGTTCGAATCCCGCTCATGGCAAGGTTTACTCGATACAACTTTATATGATACATTTTTCAACGACATGCGACCGGACGATGGTTATCTCTACGAGTACTCCGGTTTCTCCAAACAATAAAACTGACCGAAATGATAGAACTGAAATAATGTTGGAAGACAAAGTTGAAGATATCAATGCGGTCATCAGACGTAAATCAAAGCAGGATAGACAATGCAAAATGTGTCGTTAAAAACCTAAACTCATTCACCAAAGCGGAGCAGCGAAATAATCTACATTATTTTAGTCAAATATAGTCAGCGTCTTAATTTCCTTTATTACAGAGAAATACTTTGTTAACCGTTTAGGAATATTTGTTACAAATGACTACGAATGTTTCCCGCCTGTCATAAACAATATCCGGTCCATTGTTTTTCATGACTTATCACACAAGCGCTAGAAACAGGGAGAGAGAAGTCTAGCTTTGCTAGCGAGTGCAAATTGGCTTTATATCTATCTACAACATAGGTATAATGCTTGTATCCTGTAATGTGTAAAACAACTGACAATGGCCTGAAAAGAGCAGAAAAAAGCGTCGTTCTAATCGGTTCATTTTGGGAGATTTTTGGCGATTAATGCCATTTTCAGCAATATTTCAGCTAACTCATGGCCACCAGTCTGAGCGTGGAAGAAGCCAGAATACCCGGAGAGAACCACCGACCATGGCGAAGCAAGTGGTAACTTTAATCAATTTGCGGCTGCGAGTCAAGTGCACCGTTTTTTGTAATTTGCAAAGCAAGGTGTGAACCCACACCGTATTGGTGATAGATTGGTATGAGTTGTTAGGTAATCCAACAGCCTAGCTCATTGAGCCTACTATTCTAATCGGGATCGATGGTGCCCTTTATGAGGTGCGCGTCTACGCTGGTGCTAATTGTATTACAGTCGATCTACATGAATCAGATAAAATAAATGCTTTACCAATTAATACCGAATATTGTACTTAATTAGTACCCAAGATGACGTAATTGAAGTATAATTTAAACAATAAATGTCGTAATAAAGATCGATTAATGCAGAAATATGAAATGACTTAAAATAGAACCGTATTAGTGCGAATAACTATTGGGCTCTGAATATATGTCTATGTTACGAGCATTGATAGAATGAATGACTAAGACATATAATGTATGTTAAATATATTTGACATTGTTGTTATTTTTTGTTTGAACATCATGCATGTTGAAACAGATATAGTTTTATATGATAAAATACACATATTTACACTAATGTAGATTAAGAAAAGACTTGTGTCTTTAGTACCCAATGTTGCCAGTTTCTCATTCCTGGTTGTCCTTTCGATGTTCTCTAACGTTTATTCACTTTAAATAACTACATTATGTTGAATTATTTTTTCGATGATATGAATAACTTATTTACATTTCAAATTAAATAAGCTAACCAAATTTCAGGGGTAAAAATTAATGACGCGAAACGGTATGCATTAATTTCAAACAGCCCTTAAACCCTCCGATAATTAATTTAAAAAAAAAAAAAACATGGTTTTTATAGAAATTAAAATTATGCATTATAGGAAATCCATTAAAAATGATTAAAGTAATCTTAGACGAAACGCTCAGTCCACAACACTGTATTACATTCTCCAGAAGACAATAACAACATACAATTAATAGGGTTAATGGCTGTTTGTATGGAACACATTATTTGTGATACACTTATCGCTCCGTTGATTTTTGACTTTCTCAACATCATAAGAAAGCAAAGGCATATATTTCATTGTGATGTTCGTGTCTTATTATGACATGTAATCTTTCACACGAGCCATAACACCTTGTTGGGTAAACATTTGAAATTATATGTCCGTCAATAGTGACCAAGGGGCCGTTGTTGTCATGTTCATTTGGTAGTTGGATTTCCAACTACAAGTACAATCAGTGCCTATCAACACTAACGCTATGAGTTCGAATCCCGCTCATGGCAAGGTTTACTCGATACAACTTTATATGATACATTTTTCAACGACATGCGACCGGACGATGGTTATCTCTACGAGTACTCCGGTTTCTCCAAACAATAAAACTGACCGAAATGATAGAACTGAAATAATGTTGGAAGACAAAGTTGAAGATATCAATGCGGTCATCAGACGTCGTAAATCAAAGCAGGATAGACAATGCAAAAAGTGTCGTTAAAAACCTAAACTCATTCACCAAAGCGGAACAGCGAAATAATCTACATTATTTTAGTCAAATATAGTCAGCGTCTTAATTTCCTTTATTACAGAGAAATACTTTGTTAACTGTTTAGGAATATTTGTTACAAATGACTACGAATGTTTCCCGCCTGTCATAAACAATATCCGGTCCATTGTTTTTTTCACGACTTATCACACAAGCGCTAGAAACAGGGAGAGGGAAGTCTAGCTTTGCTAGCGAGTGCAAATTGGCT
The DNA here is from genome assembly GCA_002080005.1 of Gigantidas platifrons. NCBI lineage: Eukaryota > Metazoa > Mollusca > Bivalvia > Mytilida > Modiolidae > Gigantidas > Gigantidas platifrons. Next base: position 8,796 of record MJUT01057037.1, read on the forward strand.
TTATATCTATCTACAACATAGGTATAATGCTTGTATCCTGCAATGTGTAAAACAACTGACAATGGCCTGAAAAGAGCAGAAAAAAGCGTCGTTCTAATCGGTTCATTTTGGGAGATTTTTGGCGATTAATGCCATTTTCAGCAATATTTCAGCTAACTCATGGCCACCATTCTGAGCGTGGAAGAAGCCAGAATACCCGGAGAGAACCACCGACCATGGCGAAGCAAGTGGTAACTTTAATCAATTTGCGGCTGCGAGTCAAGTGCACCGTTTTTGGTAATTTGCAAAGCAAGGTGCGAACCCACACCGTATTGGTGATAGATTGGTATGAGTTGTTAGGTAATCCAACAGCCTAGCTCATTGAGCCTACTATTCTAATCGGGATCGATGGTGCCCTTTATGAGGTGCGCGTCTACGCTGGTGCTGATTGTATTACAGTCGATCTACATGAATCAGATAAAATAAATGCTTTACTAGGACCTTTTCCAATTAATAACGAATATTGTACTTAATTAGTAATCAAGATGACTTAATTGAAGTATAATTTAAACAATAAATGTCGTAATAAAGATCGATTAATGCAGAAATATGAAATGACTTAAAATAGAACCGTATTAGTGCGAATAACTATTGGGCTCTGAATATATGTCTATGTTACGAGCATTGATAGAATGAATGACTAAGACATATAATGTATGTTAAATATATTTGACATTGTTGTTATTTTTTGTTTGAACATCATGCATGTTGAAACAGATATAGTTGTATATGATAAAATACACTTATTTACACTAATGTAGATTAAGAAAACATTTGTGTCTTGAGTACCCAATGTTGCCAGTTTCTCATTCCTGGTTGTCCTTTCGATGTTCTCTAACGTTTATTCACTTTTAATAACTACATTTTGTTGAATTTTTTTTTCCATGATATGAAAAGCTTATTTACATTCCAAACTAAATAAGCTAACCAAATTTCAGGGGTAAAAATTAATGACGCGAAACGGTATGCATTAATTTCAAACAGCCCTTAACCCTCGGATAATTAATTTAAAAACTGACTGAAATGATAGAACAGAAATAATGTTGAAACACAAAGTTGAAGATATCAATGGGGTCATCAGACGTCGTAAATCAAACCACGATAGACAATGCAAAAAGTGTCGTTAAAGACCTTAACTTATTCACCAAAGAGAAAAAGCGAAATAGTCGACATAATTTTAGTCAAATATAGTTACCGTCTTAATTTACTTTATTACAGAGAAATACTTTGTTAACTGTTTAGAAATATTTGTTAGAAATGACAACGAATGTTTCCCGCTTGTCATAAACAATATCCGGCCCATTCTTTCATCACGGCTTATCACACAAGCGCTATAAACAGGGAGAGAGAAGTCTAGGTTTGCTAGCGAGTGCAAATTGGCTTTATATCTATCTACAACATATGTATAATGCTTGTATCCTGCAATGTGTAAAACAACTGACAATGACATGAAAAGAGCAGAAACAGCGTCATTCTAATCGGTTGATTTTGGGAGATTTTTGGTGATTAACGCCATTTTCAGCAATATGTCAGCTAACTCATGGCCACCAGTCTTAGTGGTGGAAGAAGCCGGAGTACCCGGAGAGAACCACTGATTACGGCCAAGCAACTGGTACATTTTATCAATTTGCGGCTGCGAGTCAAGTGCACCGTTTTTTTATAATTTGCAAAGCAGGGTACGAACCGACATCGTATTGGTGATAGTATGGTGTGAGTTGTTAGGTAATCCAATAACCTAGCTCATTGAGCCTACTGTTCTAATCGGGATCGATGGTGTCCTTTATGAGGTGCGCGTCTACGCTGGTGCTGATTGTATTACAGTCGATCTAAATAAGATAAAATAAATGCTTTACTATGACCTTTACCAATTAATACCGAATTGTGCTTAATTAGTACTCAAGATCATGTAATTGAAGTATAATTTAAATAATAAATGTCGTAATAAAGATCGATTAATGCAGAAATATGCAATGACTTAAAATAGAACCGTATTAGTGCAAATAACTATTGAACTCTGAATATATGTCTATGTTACGAGCATTGATAGAATGAATGATTAAGACATATAATGTATGTTAAATATCTTTGACATTGTTGCTATTTTTGCTTGAACATCATGCATGTTGAAACAGATATTGTTTTATATGATAAAATACACTTATTTACACTAATGTAGATTAAGACTTGCGTCTTGGGTACCCAATGTTGCCAGTTTCTCATTCCTGGTTGTCCTTTCGATGTTCTCTAACGGTTATTCACTTTTAATAACTACATTATGATGAAGTTTTTTTTTCGATGATATGAATAACTTATTTGCATTCCAAACTAAATAAGTTCACAAAATTTCAGGGCTAAATATTAATGACACGAAACGGTATGCATTAATTTCAAACAGCCCTTAACCCTCCGATAATTAATTTAAAAGCAAATTCTTTCACACGAGCCATAACACCTTGTTGGGTAAACATTTGACATTATTTGTACGACCAAGGGGCCGTTGTTGTCATGATCATTTGGTAGTTGGGTTTACAACTACAAGTACAATCAGTGCCTATCAACACTAACTCTATGAGTTCGAATCCCGCTCATGGCAAAGTTTACTCGATACAACTTTATATGATACATTTTTCAACATAATGTAATTATTAAAAGTGAATAAACGGTAGAGAACATCGAATAGGCAACCAAGAATGAGAAACTGGCAACATTGGGTATTCAAGACACAAGTTTTTTCTTAATCTACATTAGTGTAAATACGTGTATTTTATCATATAAAACTATATTTGTGTCAACATGAAACATGTTCAAACAACACATAACAACAATGTCAATGTTTGTAACATACATTATATGTCTTAATCATTCATTCTATTAATACTCGTAACATAGACATATATTTACACTAATACGGTTGTATTCAAAGTCATTGCAGATTTCTGCATTAATCGATCTTCATTACTACATGTATTGTTTAAATTATACTTCAATTAAGTGATATTGAGTACTAATTAAGTACAATTCGGTGTTAATTGGTAAAGGTTAATTATAAAGAAATTTGAAATTATTTCTCTTCAAGAAACACATCGTACAGTTAGTTATATTGAAATGTGGAAAAAATTGGAAAGAATATAGAGCTATTTTTATGTGAAAACGATATCGGCATTGTCATAGAACGACTATAAATAAAATCAGTAATTTTGTACTTCATGAGTTAAGTTACATCAAACAGAATATCCATCATAGTAAAACAATTGTTTGTAACACGGCGAGTGTCTCATAAGTAGCAGGAACAGCTTACCCTTCGTTAGCACCTGGGTTCACAGCCGATATTTGTTGGAGTCTGTGTTGCTCTTATGTTTAACTTTATGTGTTGTGATGTGTTGTTTTTTGCTTCCATTTTTTGCTTTGTGTCTCGTGTGCCCATTGTTACGATTGTCTCTAGATTGTTCATTCTTGAGTGTCTCTTCGGTTGTCTTTAAAGTTTATTGTTAACAAATTTCCTTAGAGCAATGTATTTGTATATCAAACGATTATACACATAGGTCCTACTTCTTATTTATATTGAATGTATATTGATTTGTTAAACATAGAACAAGACTGATAATGAGTTGTGAAAAATAGTGAAAAAAGATCTAATCACTTTTTTTTATCTTATTTATAATGTTCCATTTATACAGAAAATACAGACAATACAGACAGTACAATACATTTACACAACAATACATTACACACACTATATTGACATGTTTTCCGATCCAAATATATAGATATATATATTCTTATGTATTTAATTAATTCAGATATCACAAATTATTTCATATGAAATGGTCAGAGCTCCAGACAATTTTATTGTTGATGGAGTTATTTCCCCTTTATTCTCTCCAGCGTTTATTGTTAACCATTTTTCTTAGAGTAATGGCATGCTTAGTTATATATCAAATTGTTATATACAAACGTCCTACTTCAGACAATACAGACAAGTACACTACATTTACATAACAAGACATTACACACGTTATATTGACATGTTTTCCGATCCGAATATATTTTTATATATATTATTTTATATGAAATGGTCAGAGCTCCAGATCATTTTATTGTTGATGGAGTTATTTCCCCTTATTCTCTGGAAATAGGAGCATTATTTGTTTTCTTTTTACTTATCTCAAAGCTTAATCAAATGATATATGGAAAGAGAATTGTGAATACATTGTTTTGTCTTTCTTGAATAACCCATGAATATGATTATATTCTGATGATTGAAAAGATAAATCTTAAATAACTGATATTTTATGTGAAAAACAAACAATTGACAATTCTTTTCTTATCTGGAGCACTGATGATGCTGTACAAAAATCGAAACTATGTACATTTTGATCAGTTTGTTTCATGCTTTGTGGTCATGTTGATCAATAAACCATTTTAGAATTTCAATAATTGGCAAATGATTGGACCATTTACAGCAGTGTATTATATACAATTTATATTAGTATAAAGTAAAATGAAGTGAATAATCTTGAATGGAAATTCCTCAATATTTGTGTTAAATACTATATATGTTATATTTAATTCAATAGATATTTAAAATGTTTTATCTAGTAAAACCATTACTTGTTGTCAAATTGTCTTTACTATTGGGTATAACCATATATAATGTAGTATAGAGTCTGTGACATTATTACAGAAGTTACACTGTAGACTGTATTTGTATTATTATATATGAATTATTCATGAAGGCCATAAAATCAAACATTTTATATGAATTATTCATCAAGGTCATAATAACAAAAATCTTATATGAATTATTCATAAACGTCAGGAATGAGAAACCAAACAATGACCCTTTATATGAGTTCGTCATCACGATGCATAAACAATTATAATCTGACCCACGATTTAAATATATGATATCAACAAAAAGTGTTACAAAGAAGATGCTCTATACAACAATCAGCTCTTGGATACAAGGAATCAAACGTTATAATCACTCTATATGATACACTGTGGCTTTTCTGTTGGTCTTTGGAGGAATGTACTCGGTGGTATTGCTGGCATGACGCTGTTAATATTGCCCTATTGCTGTTTAGCATCTTTATCCTTGGTGCGTCTCCATAATCGCCAAATGACGCAAAACAACAATATGCCTGCAGCTAGAGAACCAGTTCCAATGGCTATTCCAACAACAGTTCGAGGTGCAAATGATGGGGAATCAAACTCTAAAATGTAGTGGTGATAGCAGTAGTTAAATGTAAATTTACTTGCGTAAACGATAACACCTTTGTTATTATTATTATTTGTCACTGTATTATGCTCAAAAATTTACAATTTAAAGCGAGTATGCCAGCTCATGGACTAACTACATCCTCACCATATTGTTAGCATGTACCTTTCTAGTAATAATAGATGCAGATGTGGTAATGATAGTTGTCGTAGTCGTTGGTGAGACCGTTTTACTGCTCGTTGGGGTAGCTGTTATCCTTCTCTTTGTTGTACTCGGGGTCGACCGAGCTTCTAGAATGTAAACCATATTACCAAAATGCATGATGTCATTTTACAATAAATTTGCATTGTCCTTAAATCTTACATATAAAAATCTTATAACACCATGCGCACTATAGTCTGGTTAATCATGCATCTTTATATTCAAGTCGTTTTTGAAAAAAATCAAATATTAATTTTCACATTTTCAACCTTGCTTTGCATTAGTGGTCATCATTATTGGGAACTATCCGAGGAACATTCTATGCAAGTTTGATTTTATATGATTCAGAGCGTTCAATAACAAATAATTTTTACAATTTGTTCAATTTGGATTTCCGATCAGCATAAAAATTAATAGTTTTGTCAGCGTCATCCTTTTTATCATTGATGCACAGTGTGGGTTATATTATGATATAAGATTATTGATACTGGTAGGGTAGACAACCATCACTGTCTAAGCCTTCTTTTTTGATCATCCAGATGTTATTTACATCTGTGGTTCCTCTTTCTATCGGGGGTTATTACTTACAGATTTAATGACCGCTGACATTCCCAAAAGTTTTATTCTACTGAAACATGTGGGATATTGTAGTGGAGTAGGAACTGCTTAGCCTTCCAGAGCACATGAGTTCACCCCCGGGTTATAGTGGGGTTCGTGTCACTCGATCTTTAGTTTTATATGTATTTTTTGTAGATCGTTGCTTTTCCTTTAGTACTCTTTCTTTTGGCCTTTGAGTTGTCTGTTCTTCTTCGATATACGCGGGTGTGTTAAGACTATTTCACGTCGGTTTGTTTCATACGAGTTGCTCCCCTTTGTAATAGTATGTGTCATGACGTTGCATCCATGGAAACCTACTCTTCATGGGTGAACTGTCCGGAGGAAAAATGTGTTTCTGCAGATCTAATGCACTTATTCCTTGTTCGTTTTGTGACAGTAAGATTAACAAATATATCCATTGACTGTCCAGATTGTGAATATATCGTTATTTTGAATACGTCGATTCAATATATGATTTTTAGACTTGTCAGTTTTGCAAAGCTCCACCCGTTCAATGCCCATATTTGGAAATCTCCATCGCCAAAAAGCTTGTTTGTTGACAAATTATACGAGAATGATACACACACATGTTTACCATCAATATGATACCAATGTAGCAGAATTTCACAAAAAAGGAAAAAGTACCCATCGTCAGTTGAAGACAAATGATGCTGAGAGGTAAATCTTAGTTTTAAATTAATAATGACAATCTCCTGAAGCACAAAAAAAGGGGGGGTGTTGTACGTACCGAACTTCAAGAAAGCACATGGAGAATCAAAATAAAATACTTAAGCATAGAACTCTATCATTTTTCTTTTAAAGATCGAGATGTTTGATGATGCAATATCTATTTTTGCCACAGACACAAGTTAATCAGACCCCCCCCCTTTGTTTTGCAAGTTGTTGAACACAATTTATACTATAGAGAAATAATCAATGTAATGACTATAATTTTGTTTTCAAGTTTTGATGAAAACCATTAAAAGTGTTTGAATCTTTAAACAAAATATATCTTGATGGGTTGGGGTCCTGTTTATTTTTAGAATTTACATTTGTTTTCTTTACAAGTGATGGACATGTACAATTTTGCTTGGAAAGGCAAATTGTCAATTCTGAATACTTGTGTAGGACCAAATCCCAATGTATAATAATTGACAACCAAAAAGTATTTATGTATTATCAGAGAATAACATCCATTTTCAGAGGGTTTTTTCCTAAAAAGGAACCTGTCAAGTGACTGGGGAGGATGACTTCAATTTCATACACATTTAAACATCTGATATTTGTTTTGGTCAACATTAATTTACACATAACAGATTTGATGAAATAAACAATGGGCAAAAACTAATCTGACACAAGTTAGTTATTCTCTAAATCCAGTTTGTCTTTTTACTAGCTAACAAAATTTATGGTTCACACAGTAAATACAAAAATGAAATGAAACTATTATCTACATTTAAATCCAATTTTAATTAAATGTGGGTGATCTGGTTGTGCTACAATATCACATTTTGATCAACGAAATTTTTATTGAGACATATTAGGACAGATGCTTAATTCCTTGTAATATATTGTAGTTTATTTAGTGATGCCAAAACATGTTCAGGAAATTAAACCTTTACATAATTAAAAATTGCACTGATAACATTGTATTTGAGCATTGATACCGGTATTGATATGTTTTTTCTTCGAAGACATACCTGGCTATGTATTAATTGTACACTGTAATGTTAATTCTATTTCTTTTTATGTAAAACCAAATTGTAGCATGATGAATTTATCCTGCAATTGTGTGATTTTGAGTACTAATAGAGAGGTGAAATAAACTTCAGTGTTATTTAGTCCTTTTATGTTTTGACAATATATTTTGTAGGCATATACAGCATATATCAGCATTTTCATTGGATTTAGTTCAGTAGCTGAGTATCATATTAACTGTCTCTGCACTGAGCTAAGTGCATTGTTATGCATTCAATCATCTTGGTGAAATATTAAGGGTATGATAAATGGGCATCAAGCCATGATCAAGTTAAATGCTAAGAATGCTATACATGTACATATTGATCTATTGATGAAACAAATTGATCTTCATAACCCATCTTCTTATTATAAAGTAAAAACAAATGTGCTGGAAATATTTGAATACATGTATTTTTATAATGTTTGAAAAAAAATGAAATTAAGATTTTTAGCTGAACTGGCCCAAAAAGGCTAAATGATGTATTATCATGGCTGTGTCTGTCATCTGTTGTCCATACTTTTTTATACTTTTTCTCAGAAATTGTCAAATCAAATGGAAAAATTGTATTGCAGACATGCTATGGTACTTGGATAGTTTGTAAAATATCTGATTGTTACAAAACTATATCTAATTTTTTCACATTATTATGTTTCTTTTGGTAGCTTGACAGTCCAAACTTAGAATTTAATGACAGTTTGCTAATTTCGCAAGGTTCCTCGAGGCTACCTGGTTTGCTAGGTTGAACATATTGCATTGTTTTAATATATTTTTTTTCTTTTGCTGTAGAATTGATACATATTTTTCATATCTAATGGCTGGTGTCTAAAACTATTCATAGTTTATTTTGTTGGTTCAAAGGCCCATGGAGATTGATGCGTACAGCTTTTATGTTATTTTGTTTATATGTTTGCAGAATGGAAATAAAAATTATCTTGCTACTATTTAACCGGGAAAAAAGTTGGTGTAAAGCTACATGTACCACTGTATTTCATTGCCCCTTCCTTCAAGTGTATTTAACCTAGCATACACACATAAAGAAAACGCAATTAAATAGTACATAACATTGAACCATATATATGTAGATATACAGATACTAAAAATGCATCAGTAGACTCGGTGCCAACTTAACGCATGGGCATGCTGAGCAGTTGCCCGTGGGGCACACGAGCATAGAGGCCCTATCCTAATCTTGTGTATGCTGTGTGCAGCATGTTTTTTAATGTTTAAACACTGATTTTGTAATAGTACTTATACAATTTAGCTATATATTTAATTTAATCGACATTTACATTTTTATTCCAGCGAGTGGTTGTATAGGTAGTCGTCTCAGTGTACCGCTTTGCCCGGGGTCCTAAAATGCTGCTAAGACGGCCATGAGTAAACTTTCTCCAGATTCACAAAACATATATAAAACAATGTAACCCAAAATTCATTTTTATTTAATTAAACAGATTCAATAAATTTAAATATTCCATCAGTTTCATCTGATTCAAGTTGTAGATATGAAAATATAGAGGAATACAAAAATAGATTTGACGGTTACGAGTGTTATCTGTTTTTTTCCACTTCATCTATAGGTCATTATAAAAAAGTAACATTTTATTTTGTAACAAAGAGATGTGAAAGGAACAAAAGAAACAAATATATCATTACACCATGCACACTCAGATATTCTCTATGTTTACACATATATCAATTTTTGCCATTTTTTATCAAAAGTATTTCAACTCAAAATATAATTTATAGCAACCTTTTTTTTAACAGAGTTGTCAAATATGAACATCTAATGATATACCCAATGCATGCAAAGACATAATTGTGTTATATATCTCTGATACATGAATAAGTAATGCATGGATAATCAATATTTTGTATAAGTACATGAATCCCAGGACCAGGACAGGTACAATATTGTGTGATATACATGTATATGAAATAACCAATCGATTAATAATCAAATCGATGACAAATGTAGTTTATTTTAATTAAATAAAGCAAAAAATTATATTGTTTTCATATTTTCCTCCGATAGAGTTAATAAATATTGCTACCTCCCTTTACCGGTCTGCCGGATCACTTGGGTGTTTTATTGTTTTCGAGATTGATTAAATGATTGAGTACGTACACTTCGACGTGAAAGTTCTAGAAAATTCGTGTCAATAAATTCACAGTTCAAAACATATTCAAAAAGAGCAGATAATAAAGATATATGATTTTGCTACGAGATCAATGAAAAACTTGACAGAAGACGACGATTTACAATTTTACACCATCGACCAACTGGAATGGTCAATTGTCCGCGTTTTATCTGGCTTATTCTCTATTGTTGGATGTATAGTAGCTCTCGTAGCACTTTTCTTAAACAAAAACAAATAATCTTTCAGAAATTATCCAGTTTTTAATTCAACTTTCACTCTAAATTCTAGAACTTTTCGAAATTAGTTAAGATACTGATTATAGTCACGTGACCACCATTTTATCAACAGAAATCCATATTGATTCGCACAAAGTTGAAACATTTTCATTTTCGAACATGTATAAATAACTAGTTGCAATATGCATCAACTATTGCTATGTTTTACTCATTAATTTGTATTACATACATGACCCCCCTTTTTTTATTGCGTGCAATCTTAGAAACAGCCTTAACACACCTGCGTACATATTCTGATTACCCCTTTGGTTTCTTCTTATTTCGTAATATATCACAGCACATTTCTATATTCGTGCGAGGACTCGGTCGAGAACTCGGACCTGTTTTACCTCGATACTTCTTGTGAGAATTTGTGTTGTTCGATTATTTATTACTTTTTTATATTTTTGGTCTATATGAAGTTTTTACGTTACCGCTGATTAGTACTGTCTTCAGATAGTATTACTTCTAAAGTCTGATCACAGGGACTTACCCCAGGGCCCAGGGACTTACCTCTGGCCACTAAATTTGTCCCACTGAATATTGTTTTAATGTCCAGTATTATCCACTTAGGCAACAACCATTTTCTTATCTGGGGGGG
>MJUT01057038.1:12863-27263 GCA_002080005.1 Gigantidas platifrons
AAAATTGGAAAAAATATGATTTTTTTTGCGTAAAATCGTGATTTTTCACACGAAATACCCCAAAAATGTTCGCGCCTCGCTCCGCTCGGCGTCAATTACTTTAAGTTCGGCCCCCCCTAACTTTAAATCCGGGATCCACCCCTGCATGTATCAGACAATATTTAAGTCTATTTACTTCAGAGAAGACGAAAGTTTGATACTTCATTAAATCTATGAGAAAAAATAACCAAATTATATATAGTATCACTAAAACGCAAAGATATAGCTGAAATACTGCTAAAGTTGGCGTTAAACACCAATCAATCAATTAATATTATCACTAAAAAAATAGACTCTAAGCCAATTAAATTAAAATTAGATGTATGTTGGGAGGGGGGGGGGTGCCGACCGACTTGCATCTGACAACATCCAGTATAATGTCATGTCAGGTAATCTTTCATATGCAAGATAGTTATTTATATATTGACCAATCAGACAACAGCTCTAATTGTGTGCTCGGTTTATAATACCTCAAGATATGGTAGCCTCGTCGTTGATTGGTAGGTTAATAGTATGACCTCCGACATGATCCAATACTGAATGTCATTAAATCTTATTGTATAGCTAACAAAAGACCCAATAATCATCTAATCTTAATTAAATATGCCATGGGGAAGGTCCTGGTTTTGTTTTGAATATCACTATAATAATCAATGAAGTTTTTGTAATGCTAGTTTTAAATTGATGTTTGATAATGTAGAAATTCATTCATAGTGCATGAATGGTGTTGATATATATACTTGTGAAGGTGCCTCAAATAACGTGATTACCAGTATTTCACCAGAAATAATCAGCAATGGCAGCATTACTATTGTCTTAGCATAGAGCTTTGAGTGGGCGGTTCACTTTCAATGTTCATCAGTCATTTGTTTTGATTAGCCTTATTATTTTGAAGATAAACGTTCAGCAGTGTTATAAGTGAGTTTGGTCAGTCGGAAGAGATCACGGAATTAGCGGAATCACGGCATACGTTACTGTTCGAAAGAAGGATGTAGCACCATGAACAGCGACAGTCAATGATTTGAAAGTGTACTCGTTTATAAAACAGAGAGCAAATGTTTTTAATAAGTTTTCTATTGTAAGTCTAGCTGTAGATGTTAAAACAGTTTCTTTGCAGTAGGTAGAATTTTGTGATTTTGATAAGCTTAGTGATGTTAGCTATACATAGTGTCTATTTTCCATAGCAGAACTTCCCTCTCGGAGTTTCTATATATATATTTTGCGCTTTGATTTGATTGTTATCCATAACTAAGCATAATAAATATGATTTATTCTCCTTAATTTTATACGTGGGGATCCCACTAACGTTGTGAGTTCGAATCCCGCTCCTGGCGAGGTGTACTCGATACAACTTTATGTGATAAATTTTGTCCGTTATTTGCGGCAGGTCGGTGGTTTTCTCTGGTTTCCTCCACCAATAGAAATGATCGCCACGATTTAACTGAAATATTGTTGAAAGTGGCGTCAAACTCCATAGCTCTAACACCCTACACGTGGAGAATGTCAAAAACCATAAATGCATTGTGGCTTATCTGGTAATGTATATTTAAGAATTGATGGGTAAGTAACTACATACATTTAACAACACATTATGTTGAAGTTTATTTGAAATCGCAACAAGTAAATCACGTTTGTACTGTTTGTATTTGTGACGTCTTCGGGATGTTTACATTAATCAAGACAGTAATGTAATATTACAAGCGTAAAAAGGAAGGATATTCTTTTATTGATGTACAGCTCAGATTTATTGTTATGAACCGGATATTACATTTGTTCTACACAGAAACTGGTTTCTGTTATTTTTCTACTGTTCACAGCCACCAAAAGAAAAAGTCAAAATTCAAATGTCATTAGAAACGGGTGCGTGTGTGTAGTAGTAAATACTACCTATCGAAGTCAAAAGAAATTGTTAATATAGTACTAATCATTTGTTTGTTTCCTTCAATTTACTGATATGTATTGTAAGCTTGCGCACCAGTATTGTTTCCGCTTCCGTTTCTAAAGTAAACATCGTCTGCTTCAGGGAGCTCCCACCTGCCAAATATCGTAACCGTCACTGATATTTCGCTCCATATTTTGCAACATAAAAAAACCCGTAGGATATGTAAATGTTTTTCCATTCGTTTTATTAGTTAAAATATTGCTCTTCTTATTTTAAAATTTTTACATCGATGGAAAGTAGAATAATTTATCATTTGATACCAAATTTACAAACGGAAACCTTTCTTTTCAGAATGTAGTTGCCCTCTCAATCGTTCGGTGCGCAGGCTTATAATACGGCTCTGTACTGCAAATTGACCTTCAGACATAAAATGTAATTCATTTCATTAAGTCGTCAAAAACCTGCAAAATTTCTTTAGCATGTCACTTGTCAAAAGTTGTTAAAGCAAGCTTTTTTTTTTACCGCAACACTTTCATTTGGAATATTTCGAGCTCAAATGGAAAGATCTCTAAATTGTGAATAGCATGTTGGGCTGTCTTAGAGTTTATGTTAGCACTGCGCTTTCATTTGGGATACGTCGAGCTCAACATTAGACCTCTAGATTGTTAAGACTAGATTGTTGGGTTGTCTTAGAGTTTATGTTAGCATAGCGCTTTCATTTGGGATACGTCGAGCTTAAAAATAGAGCTCTAAATTGTTGAGAATAGATCGTTGGGTTGTCTTAGAGTTTATATTAGTACAGTGCTTTCATTTCAAATACGTCGAGCTCAAAAATAGACCTCTAAATCGTTGAGAGGAGATTGTTGGGTTGTCTTAAAGTTTACGTTAGACATCTATGTATAAACGTGTATACCATAATTTAACATATTTAATCATGTAATGTCTTAATATCACTTTTTATATTACTGTAATTTAGAATTTGTAGATATTTTGTAATTTGAAATTGTAACTTTTTAAAAATTTTCATTTTTGCACAAGTCACTTTTTGTCATGTCCATTTTGTCACGTAGAGCTACTGAAGCGTAGTATATATATTAATGCATTATGTTTATTATATAAAGTTTAATTGTAGCGAACATTTTGTATTTGCAGTTTGTCTAATGTATACTATAGACATTATAATATATCTCATCTGGAGAGTCTTGTTGTGTAAATTTGGTTATTAGAAGTCTAAATAATTAGGTGCGCTTTAAACACTGTCAAATTATTCCTTCAAATTTCACTTTGACTTTTTCCTGTGCACCTGTTCATGACTCATCACCGGGTTTGTAACTAGATTAACACGACGGGTGACACTAGAGGAGCAGGAACTGCTTACCCTTCCGGAGCACCTGAGTTCACCCCAGGTTTTTAGTGGGGTTTGTGTTACTCGAATTTTAGTTTTATATGTATGTTTTGTAGATCGTTGTTTGTCCTTTTGTGCTTTTTCTTTTGGTCATTGTGTTGTCTGTTATTCTTCGATATACGGATTCTGATTACCCCTTTGCTATCTTCAAACTCTTCAAACACAAATTTGACAGTATGCTGTCAATCACATTTTATGCGTCTATTAAATATTGGAAGGTAGTTGAGGGAGGGGGTCGTGGTTGTGATCGTATGGTAGTTGGATTTACAACTACCTATGCAAATAAGTGCATATCACCACTAAAGTTGTGAGTGTTCGAATCCAGCTCATAGCGAGGTATACTCGATACGACATCATGTGATAAAGTTTGTCAGTGACTTGTGACAGGGTGATGGTTTTCCCTGGGTACTCCGGCCTCCTCCACCAATAAAAATGACCGCCACGAAATAGTTGAGATATTGTTGAAGGTGGCGTTAAACACCATTACCATAAGATAGTTAAATAGGTGTATAGACTGTCACATTTGTGTTTGGAACAGGCGGACAGATAAAGTTTGATATGAATTTGAAGGAAACATTTGATACTATTAACACACCTTTATAATTTCATATCAAAGTTTTAGATAGTAATATCATCTTTACACATTTTGACTATGATTAATTGTGATTTATTATTAATTTATTATATTGTTTTATATTTATTTTAGTTATAAAATATTTTTATTAGTTTTAAGCTATAGTTCAACTGTAACATTGACAGCTTGTAGACCCTCGTTTCTATACTACAATAGACACATAACTCAATAAGACATACCAGTAAACAAAAAGACAGTTTTTATTTGAGACTAAGGCCTAGGTCTAACCTTCAAACTACAAAGACGGAGTAAACGAACATCTTATATCATGCAGAAATAGCATAATGCCAAAATAATATATGTATATGGTTAAAGATATAGTACATTTTTTTTTGTACTTTTATGTAGTAACATGTAATTATGATTGCTAGATACAGTAATTACCATAAGAATAGTACATATATGTGTGGAATTAGTATTTATTATTGAAATTTATCGTTTCTAAATATTGTAAATATTACCACAAATAAAGTTCACCTCCCATGGATGACCTTAGCCGATTTTGGCAATTCTGGTGAGACCTTTTGGTTTTCTTGGGCCAAAATATTTTAAATTATTTTTGACATTGAGGGTACACATTTTTCTGGTATTATTGGTGCATTATTTTTCAAAACCAGAAATTACCCTTGGTACGGAAATACAATATGATTTGAAAGACCCATATCGTCCGATCTGTGTTATTTTTTTCTGTTTTTTGTTTTTGTTCCTTCAATTGATATGAATCATGATTTCCATTTAGCACTAGTTTGAATCATGATTTGTCGGTGTACTATTTCATGATAATAACTGTATTCGTAAATCATGATTTCCATTTAGAACTAATTTGGATCATGATTTGATGGTGTACTACTTCATGATAATTACTGTATCTGTAAATCATGATTCCCATTTAGAATTAGTCTGGATTATGATTTGTCGGTATACGACTTCAAGGTAATTACTGTATTCGTAAATCATGATTTTCATTTAGCACTAGTTTGAATAATAATTTGTCGGTGTACTACTTCATAATGATTACTCTATATGTAAATCATGATTTCCATTTGACCAATCATTATACTATCATGGTAGACATTTAATGCATCAGACATTTAAACATACAAGAATACTACTATATACCAAAAACATTGTAGATGTGATGTACCTATACGAATCATTATATATTATGATGATGAAAATTACTCATTTTACTCATATTATTATCTGAGTATATTCAATGTGCTTCATTTTGTATGAGTGTTCATCATCCTTAATGGGTATCTGCTGAGCATCTTATTATAATATTATTGTCATTTGTTTTGGGTTTTTTTGTTTTGTTTTGTTTATTTTTCATATTGAATACACTATGTACATTTCAAGGAATTCATGTGATTTGAACAATGGTCAGTTATTGTGTTTTATTCATGCCTAAAACACATTTTATGGTACCTTTAAATTCGCGGATACCAATTTTCATGGTTTATAGCAAAATTCGATTTTCGTGGATACGTAAATCCGTGGATCACCTGTTTATTGTCAGTACACATCTATGTGGTGACCACTATTCGTTGAAATCTTAAATTGATGGTTTGATACTATCCACGAAAATGTGCATGCTACGAATAATAATGAATTCACAATACTTTTTTTTTAATTATTAATAATTAATCAATTTAAAATTATAAAGCAATTGAATTCCTAAACGGGAGGATTATGATGATGATTACTTTCAATTTAACTTCACCTTCAACAACGTTTCAGTGATATCGTGGAGAAGAAAAATACTGCAGTAATCTGAGAAAACCCTAACGTCGGTAACCCACGGTTGATCACACTCATATACTCTCTCCGTGATGGGTGTAGACTTGCGGAGCTAGACCGACCGTGGAATATTGACGATGAGAAAACCATAACGATGGTAACCCATGGTTGATCACACTCATATTACACTCAACGTGATGCGTGTCGACTATCAGAGCTTGATCGGCCGTGGGTTATTGACGATGAGAAAACAACAACGTCGGTAACCCACAGTTGATCACACTCATATACCCTTTCCGTGGCGAGTGTAGACTATCAGAGCTAGATCGGCCGTGGGTTATTGACGATGAGAGAACCACAACGTCGGTAACCCATGGTTGATCACACTCATATTACACTCAACGTGATGAGTGTAGACTATCGGAGCTTGATCGGCAGTGGGTTATTGACGATGAGAAAACCACAACGTCGGTAACACACGGTTGATCACACTCATATACTCTCTTCGTGATGGGTGTAGACTAGCGGAGCAGGACCGACCGTGGAATATTGACGATGAGAAAACTACAACGTCGGTAACCCATGGTTGATCACACTCAACGTGATGCGTGTCGACTATCAGAGCTTGATCGGCCGTGGGTTATTAACGACGATAGAACCACAACGTCGGTAACCCACATTTGATCACACTCATATACTCTCTCCGTGGCGAGTGTAGACTATAGGAGCTAGATCGACCGTGGGTTATTGACGATGAGAAAACCAGAACGTCGGTAAAACACTGTTGATCACACTCATATACTTTCTCCGTGATGAGTGTAGACTATCGGAGCTTGATTGGTGATGGAATATTAACGATGAGAAAACCACAAGGTCGGTAACCTTCGGTTTATCACATTCGTATACTCTCCGTGATGAGTTTAGACGACCGGCATTTGATCTGCCGTGTGTTATTGACGATGTGAAAACAACAACCCTTCTATAAACAATAGACGTACTTGATAGCGTAAGTATCGAGCACACCTTACCATTGGCAGTACTCGAAATAGAAGAATGGATAGATCTGAAACATACAATGTTTCAATGTTTTCTGATAATAGTGAACTGAAATTGAAACGTTATACACACTTAAGACACAAATTAAATCAAAGGAATTATGCTGTCATTGTTGTTCTGCGTTTCTCAGTCACAGTAGGGCCTTCAGTAATGAACATAGCTCATACCGTGAGCTTAATGTGAAAAGGTCCCTAGCCTACAGTTGAGTGCTACCATTTTCTTCTGTCGATAAATGCTACGTCTAGGCACGTGTATGAAGTACTCCCGAGCTATACAACTCAACGTGCAGAATTCAATTGCATTTCATCCGATAAATATCGTGTAGTAAGTACATTGTATGTCTATAAATATAGAAACAAACAAACTTGGAAGTTTTGTGAAAGATTGATTTTTTTTTTGATTTTTGGTGTTTTAACGCCACTTTCAACAATATTTCAGCTATATCATGGCGAACAGTTTTAGTGGTGGAGGAAACCGGAGTACCCGGAGAGAACCACCGACCATGGACAAGCAACTGGTAAACTTTATCACTTGCGGCTGCGAGTCGAGTGCACCCTTTTTTGTAATTTACAAAGCCGGGTGCGAACCCACGCCGTATTGGTTTTGTGAAAGGAACGTATACCTCATCATATACCGGTTGTCATGGTATTTTCAATCAACATCTCCTTAGTACACACAACATTCTCATCTGCACATATAGTTAGTAGCATGCCTGTACGAATTAATTGAGTCTTTTTATTCTATGCTAATAAAACGTGAAGTGTGTTATTCTCATGTAATCATTATGTATATAATACGACATTATTTTCTCCATGTGCAATACTCAATAGTTTATAAAACTTTTCTTCACTGAGTCTGTAAATGTTTGTTTAGCTGTGATTTTCATATTATATTATCATGTATGATAAATAATCGATTTCTCCATTAAAATTAAAATAAATCATAAAATATACTCATTAGTAGTTTTATTTTATTATCTTTCAAAATGTTCATGGTTTCCTCCACCTCGCCATGAGCGAGGCTTCGAACTCACAACGAACAAGTGGTGACAGGCACTGAATGCTAAGTACCTATCACCAGTGTTCTCGATACAACATTATGTGATAAAGTTTGTCAGTAACATGTGTCAGGTCGTTGGTTTTCTCTGGGTACTCCGGTTTCCTCCACCAATAAAACTGACCGCCACGATATAATTGATATTTTGTTGAAAGTGGCATTAAACACCACATTAACCATTACCCCAGAATATGTTATTAACAGGTGAGTGAAGTACTACCACAGTAATGAAGGTAATGAAGCAAACTTTCTCAGCAGATGATTCTATCCAAAAGCCTTATAATGTCCAAAAAAAGAATTAATCAGGAAAACATGCATGTACAATGATATCTTCAAACTCTTCTTAATGAAAAAAAGCTATAAAATCTGTCAAGCATTCATGAAAGTCAAATTTCTACATGACGTATGACCTTGTAGCATGTAGCATGACCAATACCAAGGATTTTAAGTCTTTGATGAAGACAACAGAACATTAAGACTTATATCTTTGTGGTTTAATTAGTTTTGTTGTTAATTAAAGTACAATATGTATGTGAGATAGACGACTAGGATGTTATCAGACTTTTTTCACATTGGTGAAAGGATGAGAATTATCATAGATAAAGGTTTAATGTTTTAAAAGACTTCTTACTCTATTATTATTTTGTTGTTTATATCAGGATTATGGTAACACAATCTTTATCAACCATTATGGTGATCTTATTTTCTTGTTTAATCTGAATTGTTTCCTAGATTCTAGTAATATTTCTTGTCTAATGTTGATTTTGCTGGAGATAGCACTTGTTTCAAAGAACTAGTTTGGGTTTAGTTTTTCTTGGTACAACAGTCCCCTATTATAAGGCCATATCTTTTGCCATTAAAAAGTAGCTTTATAAGGGGGTGGACTCTCTTGGGAAGGGGTACAATTTATTAGAATTTTACTATCTCTGTGCATTTGAAATCTAGCATAAGAGTGGCAGCCTTTGTGTAACAGTGGGACTATTGTAGAATGTAGTATTGTCTTGTACACTGTATGAAGCATTGTACTATTTTTTTCTTCTGGATTATTTCCTATACTTCTTTGGTAGCATTGTTTTATATTTTCTTGTGTGGATTATTTACTATGCCTCTTTGGTAGCAATGGCTTTTTGGATTATTTGCTATGTCTCTTTGGTAGCATTGGCTTTTTTGGATTATTTGCTATGTCTCTTTGGTAGCATTGGCTTTTTTGGATTATTTGCTATGTCTCTTTGGTAGCAATGGCTTTTTTGGATTATTTGCTATGTCTCTTTGGTAGCATTGGCTTTTTTGGATGATTTGCTATGCCTCTTTGGTAGCAATGGCTTTTTTGGATTATTTGCTATGCCTCTTTGGTAGCATTGACTTTTTGGATTATTTGCTATGCCTCTTTGGTAGCATTGACTTTTTTGGTAGCATTGACTTTTTGGATTATTTGCTATGCCTCTTTGGTAGCATTGACTTTTTTTGGATTATTTGCTATGTCTCTTTGGTAGCATTGGCTTTTTTGGATGATTTGCTATGTCTCTTTGGTAGCAATGACTTTTTTTTTGATTACTTGCTATGTCTCTTTGGTAGCAATGGCTTTTTTGAATTACTTGCTATGTCTCTTTGGTAGAAATGGCTTTTTTGAATTATTTGCTGT
Source organism: Gigantidas platifrons (assembly GCA_002080005.1). NCBI lineage: Eukaryota > Metazoa > Mollusca > Bivalvia > Mytilida > Modiolidae > Gigantidas > Gigantidas platifrons. The sequence goes on from MJUT01057038.1 coordinate 22,318, forward strand.
CTCTTTGGTAGCATTGACTTTTTTTGAATTATTTGCTATGTCTCTTTGGTACCAATGGCTTTTTTGAATTATTTGCTATGTCTCTTTGGTAGCATTGACTTTTTTTTGATTATTTGCTATGCCTCTTTGCTAGCATTTAATTTTTTGGATTATTTGCTATGTCTCTTTGGTAGCAATGGCTTTTTTGGATTATTTGCTGTCTCTTTGGTAGCATTGACTTTTTTTAATGATTTGCTATGCCTCGTTGGTAGCATTGACTTTTTTTTGATTATTTGCTATGCCTCTTTGGTAGCATTGACTTTTTTATGGATTATTTGCTGTCTCTTTGGTAGCATTGACCTTTTTGGATTATTTGCTATGCCTCTTTGGTAGCAATGACTTTTTTGGATTATTTGCTGTCTCTTTGGTAGCATTGACTTTTTTGGATTATTTGCTATGCCTCTTTGGTAGCATTGACTTTTTTTGATTATTTACTATGTCTCTTTGGTAGCATTGACGTTTTTGGATTATTTGCTATGCCTCTTTGGTAGTATTGACTTTTTTTTTAAAGATTATTTGCTATGCCTCTTTGGTAGCATTTACTTTTTTGATTATTTGCTATGCCTCTTTGGTAGTATTGACTTTTTTTTTTAAAGATTATTTGCTATGCCTCTTTGGTAGCATTTACTTTTTTGATTATTTGCTATGCCTCTTTGGTAGCATTGACTTTTTTGATTATTTACTATGCCTCTTTGGTAGCATTGACTTTTTTTTTGATTATTTGCTATGCCTCTTTGGTAGCATTGACTTTTTTGATTATTTGCTATGCCTCTTTGGTAGCAATGGCTTTTTTGAATTACTTGCTATGTCTCTTTGGTAGAAATGGCTTTTTTGAATTACTTGCTATGTCTCTTTGGTAGCAATGGCTTTTTTGAATTATTTGCTATGTCTCTTTGGTAGCATTGACTTTTTTGAATTATTTGCTATGCCTCTTTGGTAGCATTGACTTTTTTTTGATTATTTGCTATGCCTCTTTGGTAGCATTGACTTTTTTTTGGATTATTTGCTATGCCTTTTTGGTAGCATTGTTTTTTTTTATTATTTGCTATGCCTCTTTGCTAGCATTTAATTTTTTGGATTATTTGCTCTGTCTCTTTGGTAGCAATGGCTTTTTTGAATTGTTTGCTGTCTCTTTGGTAGCATTGACTTTTTTTTTGATTATTTGCTGTCTCTTTGGTAGCATTGACCTTTTTTGGATTATTTGCTGTCTCTTTGGTAGCATTGACCTTTGTTGAATTATTTGCTGTCTCTTTGGTAGCATTGACTTTTTTTGGATTATTTGCTATGCCTCTTTGGTAGCATTGACTTTTTTATGGATTATTTGCTGTCTCTTTGGTAGCATTGACCTTTTTGGATTATTTGCTATGCCTCTTTGGTAGCAATGACTTCTTGGGATTATTTGCTATGCCTCTTTAGTAGCAATGACTTTTTTGGATTATTTGCTGTCTCTGGTAGCATTAACTTTTTTTTGATTATTTGCTGTCTCTTTGGTAGCATTGACTTTTTTTGATTATCTGCTAAGCCTCTTTGGTAGCATTGACTTCTTGGGATTATTTACTATGCCTCTTTAGAAGCATTGATTGTTTTTGGATTATTTACTATGCCTCTTTGGTAGCACTGATTTTTTTGATTATTTACTATGCCTCTTTGGTAGCATTGACTTTTTTTTTTGATTATTTGCTATGTCTCTTTGGTAGCATTGACTTTTTTTGAATTACTTGCTATGTCTCTTTGGTAGCAATGGCTTTTTTGAATTATTTGCTATGTCTCTTTGGTAGCATTGACTTTTTTGAATTATTTGCTATGCCTCTTTGGTAGCATTGACTTTTTTTTGATTATTTGCTATGCCTCTTTGGTAGCATTGACTTTTTTTTGGATTATTTGCTATGCCTTTTTGGTAGCATTGTTTTTTTTTATTATTTGCTATGCCTCTTTGCTAGCATTTAATTTTTTGGATTATTTGCTCTGTCTCTTTGGTAGCAATGGCTTTTTTGAATTGTTTGCTGTCTCTTTGGTAGCATTGACTTTTTTTTTGATTATTTGCTGTCTCTTTGGTAGCATTGACTTTTTTGGATTATTTGCTGTCTCTTTGGTAGCATTGACTTTCTTGGGATTATTTGCTATGCCTCTTTAGTAGCAATGACTTTTTTGGATTATTTGCTGTCTCTGGTAGCATTAACTTTTTTTGGATTATTTGCTGTCTCTTTGGTAGCATTGACTTTTTTGGATTATTTGCTAAGCCTCTTTGGTAGCATTGACTTCTTGGGATTATTTACTATGCCTCTTTAGAAGCATTGATTGTTTTTGGATTATTTGCTATGCCTCTTTGATAGCACTGATTTTTTATTATTTGCTCTCTTTGGTAGCAATGACTTTTTTAGATTACTTGCTATGTCTCTTTGGTAGCATTGACATTTTTAGGTTATTTGCTATGTCTCTTTGGTAGCATTGACTTTTTTGATTATTTGCTATGCCTCTTTGGTAGCATTGACTTTTTTTTTGATTATTTGCTATGCCTCTTTGGTAGCAATGACTTTTTTTTGATTATTTGCTATGTCTCTTTGGTAGAAATGGCTTTTTTGAATTATTTGCTATGTCTCTTTGGTAGCAATGGCTTTTTTGAATTATTTGCTATGTCTCTTTGGTAGCATTGACTTTTTTTAATTATTTGCTATGCCTCTTTGGTAGCATTGACTTTTTTGGATTATTTGCTATGCCTCTTTGGTAGCATTGACTTTTTTTTGATTATTTGCTGTCTCTTTGGTAGAAATGGCTTTTTTTAATTATTTGCTATGTCTCTTTGGTAGCAATGGCTTTTTTGAATTATTTGCTATGTCTCTTTGGTAGCATTGACTTTTTTGAATGATTTGCTATGCCTCTTTGGTAGCATTGACTTTTTTGGATTATTTGCTATGCCTCTTTGGTAGCATTGTTTTTTTTTTGAATTATTTGCTATGTCTCTTTGGTAGCATTGTTTTTTTTTTGGATTATTTGCTATGCCTCTTTGCTAGCATTTAATTTTTTGGATTATTTGCTATGTCTCTTTGGTAGCAATGGCTTTTTTGAATTGTTTGCTATGTCTCTTTGGTAGCATTGACTTTTTTTGGATTATTTGCTGTCTCTTTGGTAGCATTGACTTTTTTTGATTATTTGCTGTCTCTTTGGTAGCATTGTTTTTTTTTTGATTATTTGCTGTCTCTTTGGTAGCATTGACTTTTTTTGGATTATTTGCTGTCTCTTTGGTAGCATTGACTTTTTTTGATTATTTGCTATGTCTCTTTGGTAGCAATGATTTTTTTTTGATTATTTGCTATGCCTCTTTGGTAGTATTGACTTTTTTTTAAAGATTATTTGCTATGCCTCTTTGGTAGCATTGACATTTTTGGGTTATTTGCTGTCCCTTTGGTAGCATTGACTTTTTTGGGTTATTTGCTATGCCTCTTTGGTAGCATTGACTTTTTTGGATTATTTGCTATGCCTCTTTGGTAGCATTGACCTTTTTGGATTATTTGCTTTGCCTTTTTTGGTAGCATTGACTTTTTTGGATTATTTGCTTTGCCTTTTTTGGTAGCATTGACCTTTTTGGATTATTTGACATGTATCTTTGGTAGGATTGTCTTTATACTTAATTTTCGGATTGTGGTAAAATTGTCTTATGTACGTAGATTAGTAGTGTTGCTTTGTATACATGGATAATGGTAGCTTTGTCTTGTGCATTTGAATGGTGTTAGCATTTCCTTGTTGATCTGTGTCATTGTAACATTGCCTTATTTATTTGGCATATTGGTACCATTAACTTGTTTTTTTTTTGAATTAGGGTAGCAAAGCCTTGTTTATATAGATTATGGTAGAACGTCTTATCTGGGTTTTGGTAGCATTGTATTGTTATCTGGTTTGTGGCAGTATTCCCTTCATTATCTGGAATGTGGCCAAGTTATTGTGATTCTTGTTGAACGCCAAATGAGCAATTTTTCAGCTGTATCATGGAGAGAACAAGTTGCATTCGATGAGATGATGACCATTTTGTACTAGACCAACATGCTTAGTTAGATCTTTTAAAGTGCAAGCTCACTGAAACAACAGTCTGTGGATAGACATCGGCCAACTCTGATACATTAACCCGATTCTAAGTGAACCAGTCTTGACTCTTACTCCTAAATACAGCATGCATAGCGGGAAATCAGCAAATACCATATTTATAGTCTTTGGTTTGACCCAACCTGGGCTCGAACACACGATCAACCTCACTCGAGGAGAGCATGCTAACCATTACATCACTGATGCCATTTTATCTGGATTGTGTCAGCTTTACCTCATTTTATCTACATTGAGGAAGCACAGTATTGCTTATCTTAATTGTGGCAACATTCTCTTGCATACTAGATTGTAGTAGCATGGCCTCGTTTTATCTAGATTGTGGAAGAACTGCATTGTTTATCTATATAGTGGTAATATTGCCTTGTTTGTTTGGATTTTGTTTATCTAGATTGTGGAAACATTGCCTTGTTTTATCTAGAATGTTGTATACATATTCAGGACAATAACAAGTTCAACAACATATGAATACTATACAGAAAGAAGGGTGGAATGGAACAACTGAGAAAACAAATTTTGCTTTCCCTTCTACAGCACCTAAGTTCACCCCCGATTTTAGTGCGGGTCATGTGACTCGATCTTTAGTTTTCCATCTATTGCTTGGTAGAACATTATTTGACCTTTAACCTGTTTCTTTTGATCATTGTGTTGGCTGTCCTTCTTCAACCTGCGGTTTCTGATTACCCTTTTGGTATCTTAAAACCATTTTTGACTACCACTGGAAAAGAGTGGAGAAAAATTATAATGCACCTTCTCTATTTCAAAATCTACATAGTGGTCTTTAATGTGCACTTTATAATCATGGCCTCCTC
>MJUT01057040.1:0-27255 GCA_002080005.1 Gigantidas platifrons
TTGGTGAGTGAGTGAGTGAGTGAGTGAGTGAGTGAGTGAGTGTAATTTAACGCCAAATTAGCAATTGTTCAGCTATATCATGTCGAGAACAAGTTAATTTTCAAAGAGACGATGATGTACTAGACCAACACTCTTAGTAGGATTTGTATTCCTCACTGAAACTACAGTCATTCGAACCAACCAGTATTTGCTCTTTCTACTTAAAGCTGCGCGCAACAACAACATATTTCATAGTCTTTAGTTTGACCCGATCGGGGCTCGAACCCACGACCTATTCGAGAGGAGCACGCTAACCATATCACCATCGTTGAGCTTCGAATACGTTTGAAAATTATACATGGGCAACTAATTGACACTTAGAACCAATAGATATATAAAATGTTCTTATTATCATTAAAAATACAGGAATATGTTGTTGAATGGTAATTTATTTTAAGAGTAGAAATATACATATCTTTAAAATAGATCTCTTGTGATCACATATGCTATCAAATACTTGCATATTTCAGCTTGTTAACCTACACTGTGATTGCTTTATATAAAGGAACCGCATCGGTGGTTTAATGGATCTCGTGCTCGCTCTAGTGCGGTAGATCGTGGGTTTGGAGCCTCGTTCGGGTCAAACCAAAGTCTACAAAATTGGCATTTGTTGCTTCTCCACTAAGCTCGCAGCATTAAGGAGAAAGAAGAAAAACTGGTAGGTTCGGAATCAGTATAATGTTTCCGAATGGGGTGAAATGTTTATCCACCGAATATTATTTCAGTGAGCTAACACTATGACAGAATTCCACAAAGCGTGTTGATTTAGTATAAAACGGGCATTTTCATCATCTCATTAAAATTAACTTGTTCTAGCCTTGCTATAGTTGACAAGTTGTTGAGTTAACGTTAAGCAACAATCACTCACTAAAACAAATGCACCATTTATTATTCATAACAAAATAAATAAAGCATAAAACAAATGCTAGAATATACAATACCTGCATTGGATACAGATGGTATTATTGTCAGTACAGAACGTAGCATTATACGTGTGACCGTTTGAACCAAAAAACATATGTTGTCCAGTTATAAGGATCTTCCTTCCTCCAGCAATTATACTTCTGCTAGGTGTGAAATTCGATATTGCGTTTGGCATCTAATAAGCAAGAACATGGAATGAAATAACAAATTTCAATGAAAAACATATTTCTAGGTTAAATAAAACAGTGAATTGTCTCTATCGAAATCTTATTTATTTTATTTTGTAATAAAAAAATAGTTGACCTTTACATTATGTTGTAGGAATCAGTCACACCATAGAGATCAAATATTGGTACTATGACAACCATTCGGTAACATATGGCATGGCTAAAAACACTATGTGCCTTTCATCACAGAGATCAAATTTTGGTACTATGACAACCATTCGGTAACATATGGCATGGCTAAAAACACTATGTGCCTTTCATCACTGGTGTTAAACAGATGATCGTAACCTAAGCTACCAGCAAACTAAGATGGCGGACACACAATTAGGTGGATGCGTTGTTTGTTTTGCCTTTTTTTCTCGGTTTACAGAACGTTTGGTTAAATGCAACAAAACGACACAGAAACTGTCTTTACAATAACTAACGTACACGTAATAAATCGCTACTGTTTTCCATTTTATATATTTTCACAGTTGTATTAAATTAAAATATATAACAAGTACCTCAGTATAAGAGAGAATGATCAGCGAACAGGCGATTAAGAAACATGACAACTACAGCATAAACACAAATATTTAAAGGAAAATATGAGAAAAAACAACAATAGCACGAACACACCAACATATGCTGGGGTCAATCGCTTCGTGTAGTTAGTCGGATCTAATCCATTAATTAATGACACAAATCATATCAGAATTTCAAGGAGAACAAACAAAGACTTAAAACTTACTGCACCTATTAGTTACGATCCGGAAATTTCATATTGACAAATAAGTACATGGTAGTTTATTATGAGTGGCCGTTCATGACAAACAAGAATACCATTAATAATTGTAATAAGAATCGATATAGTTTTAATCAGAACATGGATATTTCCAATAAGTATCGGAATACACTGAATTAACATCTGAATTCGCTGAATAAACACCGTGATGCTTAACTTACAACAAGAATCCGATATATTAAATGAACACCGTCATGCCATCAAGAATACATTTAACTCCAATATAACTGGCACAGTATATTCTTCTATATAGATTATGTAATTTATATAATTTAACTGAAACATTCAAACTTGGTGATTATGTCACAAGATTGGGAAAGTGGAAACCGATTACAGAAAACATTCAAAGAATAAAATAGAAGGTCAATTTTCAATCAGACAAGTTCACTATAGTTTATAGCTCGAGTAAGCTACAAATAAGATAAATATCCAAGCTCTATCTTCAATTTCTTAAATGAATCAGATTATTAATCTTGACAAGGAATGTAGGGTAATATAGAAACAGTCAATTCGTTGTTTTCTTTTTGTCGGTAAACATGCTTAAATTATTTACATGATAAATATGTAACAATATAACTGCTAGATCTGGGTGATTAGACATTGGCTGCAGAAATGTAAACTCCACCAAAAATGTATTAAAAATACAATCTTCAATACACAATACGTATTAAACTAGTGACTAGTGAGCAGTAGAATGATGAGGCAACACATTCAGCTGTTGACTGCTACTTCTGTAACAAGGTGCTATAAAACAGATAAGCATCCTCCTTAAAACTAGCAAACATCAAAATGCACAACCCTATATACATGTGTACTTCAATATATATCTAACTGTATATTAAACCCAGTTGAAATCACTTTTTAAATACCTTTATAATAAATATATAAGTAAATGACAAAAGTGATTAATAAGAAAAGTTTGAGATACCGTACATGGAAGAACAGAAGATAAAATGGCTAAAATAAAAAGGACGAAAGGATAAACATAGAAAACTAAAGATCGACCAACATGGTGTGATTAAAAACCGAGGTGAACTCAGCTGCCCCGGAATGGTAAGAAGTCCCTGCTCCACATATGGCGTTTGTGGTATTACTCTTATTAGAAGCAAAAGACATGAATGAGGAAAGAACCGGATTGTGATTACGACAAACGGAACATACTTGTGACACAGATACTCATGATGGCGATGGTGATAACTACAACTTATTATAATTAACCACTAGGAACATTCTCTTCAGTAGCTTCCGTGTTAACTGCAACTCTCTTTCATTTGAAATGTACAATTATAATTATTCTTAAGACAGCTTAAAAGAACTCATATATAACGGGAAATATTCTACTACAATGTACCATATAGTATGCAATATTTACCTCAACATTATAATGTTTATCTGCTTGAAATGTAGTACTATGTCCATTTATAGAAATCGTCAAACTTAGATTTTGGTTGAAATGTCCACTAATACATGAGATACTGCAACAATTCAAATTTTGTATTACAAATTTGTACAACTAATTCAAACGACAACATGCTGACAACTAGATATCTATATACCCGAAGGTGATGGTTGGTATTCTACTAACCAGATTTAGTGCTGTGACATGTTTGTGTTTCCTTAAGCTGAACCTTGATGTCCTTGTCTTCGGTTGTAATTGATGTGATTAATAATGTCAGGTTTGCCAGAGGAGTGGCGTTTGTTGTTTTTGGATAGCTATAAAATCAACTGGTTAACGTTTTATTTTCAATTAAAATCTAACTAAATAGCAACCATATTCAAATCTCATAACTCGACACCAAATCATAGTCTTCAGAAAACAACAACAAGTGTTTTTGGAAATCAAGGAGAAATAACCGTTTCAACGACAATATACTGCTAGAAAAGTCATATTTGCAGTGCTTTATTTTTCTATTTTCGTTGTAACAGAACATGGACCGTGGTGTTCGTGATCGTAGGGTAGTTGGATTTAAAACTACATATGCAATCAATGCATATCACAACTAACGTTGTGAGTCCCGCACATACGAGGTTTTCTCGATTCAACATTATGTGATAAAGCGACTTGCGACAGGTCGGTGGTTTTCTCCGGCTACCCCGGTTTCCTCCAACAATAAAACTGACCACCAAGATATAACTGAAATATTATTGAAGGTGGCGTTAAACACCTGAAATATAATCCAAATATATCTGTTCAAAATCAAACCAAAAAAACAAATGTTCCTAGCCGATAGAAAGTACCCAAAAGTAAATCCCCCTTTCCAAAAAAAAAGGGGGACAAAAATAAGGTTCATCACCGTCAATTGTATGAGGTGTGATATTATTTGTATATTCCTTGCATTATTTTTATTACTGCATTATTTCAATATCGACCACATTGACATACATATGTTATGTATATGGAATTTATCATAGACATAGCTAAATAGTTCATGAAATACACTTACACGGAAGAAGGTATTAAGACTTCTATATTTGTACACTCTACACCACCAATCTTGACTATGATATTGTCGTTTGGATTCCCTATATTTTTTCCATAAATTGCTATTTTAGTACCACCACTTTCTGGTCCAGGTACAGGAAATACCTGTGAAATGAACAAAAATTAGCATACACCAAAGCCGTAATTGTAAGTCAATCATAATCTATATATAATGACAGCCTCATTCTTGTAGAAAACATCCTAATTTTATCACAACTGTAATGTGTCTGTTTTCAATGATAGACATAAGTAACGTGAACACAAATGTTCCATTATGTTAACCATGTAGATTGTTTATGTATGAATTTAAACAAAGAATGAAGGATACGTTTATTAGTGAAATGAATACATTTTTAGTGAGTCTCCTCAATGTCATTTATACAAATATATTTTTGACAATAATGTTTTACAATGTTATCTTGATCGTCCGTTTAATTATATTTATAAGCCATATATTTATCAAATGCATATATTAGCGCATAATCTTAATATTGAAACTGGAAGATTCTATAATTTAGATCGTCATTAAACAGTGTGTAGTATGTGTAACTTAAAGGCTTTTGAAGATGAATATCATTTTATTCTACAGTGCGACAAATATATTGATGTAAGAAGAAGATATCTTAAGAAATATTATTGGCTAAGGCCGTCATGTTTTTCTTTTCAATTAGTACAATTACTGTTTGTACGTAATATTAAGGAACTTAACAACCATGGTAAATATTTGATACTAGCTGAACAAATTCGCAACACTTAGTTTCATTTCATTTCATTTCGTATTATTGCATTGCATAGATTATATATTATCATGCTCCTCTGTTAGTATCATAATTGTATATGTATTTTCACTGATGCATTGCATAATTTGCATATTGTATTATATTTCTATAAGAAGTATTGCTTTTGAATAAAGAATTTGAATATTTAATATTTCCACCGTCTCTGTATTATTAATGAATCAATATTTCGTTTGTTCCATCAATTATAAATGAATAAAAACACTATTTAATAGATATGTCTTTTACACAATAAATCAAGAATGAATTACGGTAAGGAGAATAAAGTACCCCTCATTAATCCTATCACTGTGTAACAATTCATGTTTCAGTCAAAGTAAATTAAGTTATTAATTAAAATGAAATTATGGATATTTTTGCAAATAAAGTTTCAGACCTCGGAATAATAATTTTTTTACGTAAAATCATCATAATGAGTGAGTGTAATTTTAAAATCCTAGAATTGTCTTAACATTTCAAATGAGTGGATCAAAGCAAAAATAAAAGTTATCATATAGGAATTGTACACGGACAGATCAACAAACCGCTCTACCGATTGATAATCTGAAAGAAAACCAACAAACTTCAGAATTTTGTTTTATATATGTAGCAAATAAGGGTAATAACAAAATTACCGAACACCGAGCAATCTTCCAAACGGAAAGTCAAAACTCATAAATCAACAAACAGACAAAATCAGTCGACAACCGGAAAACTGGGAAAACCGCAATGGCCCTGACTTGGTAGAGGAATTTCTAAAGAAATGGTGGATTGAATCAGATTTTACGGCGCCAAACCTCTCGCTTTCATTACGGTTCAAAGGTTCCGGTTGTCACTATGACAGCATTTATAACAATACTTTACTAGTTCAAATTTTGGTCTATTTCGGCTTAAAATGTAGAGATTTTTTATCATATGACACAAGTTTTAACAATAAGGTTGTGGCATAAAATTTGGAAAGAATGTGTCTTGCATTATTATTTATAGTGTGCATTTTGCAAGAAATCGGCCTAATTAACATAATCTACAAATTTGGAATCAATACAAGTAATTGAAACCTTTTTATTAGGAGAGAATAAATACATGCAGTCGATTTGTGTAAAATGTAGAAGTTTTGTCCCTTTAAAAATAACATTATTTTTAGTAGCAGCTACGACCTATAATGTATAATGAGTTGTACAATATATGTATATTCTTAAAAGAGGACCTTTCACGGATCATACTAGCCTTGGTTAATATAGCGTGGTAGTGTCAGCGGAAAATAATGAGCTGTAAACATAAGATAATTTGCATTATCTAACATTATGTACGTTTTGCATTGAAATTAGCCAAAGTCGCCTCTCTGATACAAGGTGTCTGATACAAGATGTTGTATCAGACACCTTGTTGTGATAAAAGAATGCCGCGACGTTGCACGAGACGTTCTCTGCCGAACTACGTTGACATGACGTCATATCATTGGAATGTGAGACAAAACACAGTAGCCTGATATTGGTGAATGAACGGAAAGCATATAGTCTCCCTGAGAGTGTTGTACAAATTTAAATCCAACCCTTGTTATTTTGTTTAACATTCGTTTTTATTGAAATGTTAGATAAACTTATTACATACATATGGTGTTGGTACAAGTCTTTATATGAGGTCTTGCCTGTTGCGTGTACAAACCGCCTCACAACTCGTTAACGCGACTCGTAGTGATACTGGTTCACACAACGGGTTCGACCTGATACAAAGTCGTATACCAACACACTATGTATATAATGGGTATTAATCTAGAATACAATCACAAAAATAATAGATTAACAAGATGTTGCACGCTACGTTGTGCTAAGAATACTCCCACTCGTTCATTTGTACGTCGCACGGTAAACAGGAAGTAGATGTGCAGTAAACCTGGAAAGGGGAGACACGGTACAAGTCACCATGACAAAGCCATATATCAAATATAAAATCATTTCTTCCAGTAGAAGCTGATATAACTTTTACGAAAGTTTTCATTACGGCAAACATGAAAAATTCTAAGTCGCACTGTAAACATGAAGTAGATGTGCGGTAAACCTGGAAAGGGGAGACACGGTACAAGTCACCATGCAAAAGCCATATATCAAATATAAAATCATTTCATCCAGTAGAAGCTGAGATATATGCTACGAAAGTGTGAACGGACGGACAAACAGACGGACAAACGGACGGACAGACTAACGGACGGACGGACAAACGGACGGACGGACTAACGGACGGACGGACAAGGTGATTGCAATATAACCCCCTCTCTACGAGTGGGGATATAATATAAGCACACCACACACTGTGTGTCCATAAGAACCGTCAGCATCTGGCCTAGTTGTTGCAAAAGAAAATATTCCAACGTGATAGCATACAAGTCGGCTGACAATGGATGCCTAGCGATAGCAAACTCACAAATAACATTTGTCAAAAAGAGTTAAAAGCAATATACTTACGTTTGAAACTTCAACAATACACCGTCCACTACTACAACTACCAGACAATGTACTTCTACAACCCGTGTTGCACCAATCACATTCATAACCTTGACCTTTCCAGTATTTACAGTATCCACAGTCACCATCTACATTATCTAGATTCTCACATTTGTAAACTGTTCAGATAAACAAAAAAGATGTAACAAGAAAATGAACCTTAGAGCTTACCCTATATGTCATGTTTATAAAAGGTCATATGCAAAGGTAATGATAAGTGTAAGTACTGGAATTCAATCTTCGCTTCAAATGAGTGTTTGTTCTCTTACAGGTGCCCCACCCTCATATGGTGGAATGTATTCTCCCTTAGAAATCAGGCCTGTTCAAAGTATTCAAGAGTATGCTACTCCAAAATTTAGGTTAAATCACTGGATGGTATTTATATTGGACATTCACACAACATATGGTAATTGCGTCCTATCTAGTGGCAAATATTGCCTGCCATTGAAATGTTCATTTCAATGGCAATATCTCTTAGTGGCCATATTGTATATCATATCTGACCTAATTAAAGTATTATCTCAAGATTATTCCTGAAAAGTTTTGGCTTAATTGTCTATTTGACTTCTGAGAAGATTCAAATATGTTAAGTCCAATGATGCTGACTACCAGTGATGCTAAATCGTCTAAAGTTCAGTAAATCTCTGACTGAAGTAATATTTCTAAGAAATTGTGTTCAGGTTTTCTTATATAAGACTTCACATATAGTTACTTATGCATTAAATGTTGTCATGGAGCTTTCTTAGAGTTTTCTTGGGATATGGTGTTAAACGACTTTTTCAACAATAGTTCAGGTATATCGCGGCAGTCAGTTTTACTGCAGAAGGAAATAGGAGTACCAGGAGAAAACCACACACCTGCCACAAATCACCTATAATCTTTATCACATAACATTACACCGGGTACACCTTGCGCCGATCGGGATTCGAAATCATAACATAGTGGTAATAGACACTGATTGCATAGATAAGTTGTAAATATTAGCTAACCAAAGATAACGACTATGACGACTCCCAAAGGTTCGCAAGCATAAATATAACAATATTAGCTAACCAACGATCACGACTATGACGACTCACAAAGGTTCGTAAGTATAAATATAACAATATTAGCAAACCAACGATCACGACTATGACGATTCCCAAAGGTTCGTAAGTATAAATATAACAATATTAGTTAACCAACGATCACGACTACGACAACTCCCAAAGGTTCGCAAGCATAAATATAACAATATTAGCTAACCAACGATCACGACTATGACGACTCACAAAGGTTCGTAAGTATAAATATAACAATATTAGCTAACCAACCATCACGAATACGACGACTCCCAAAGGTTCGTAAGTATAAATATAACAATATTAGCTAACCAACGATCATGAATACGACGACTCCCAAGGGTTCGTAAGTATAAATATAACAATATTAGCTAACCAACCATCACGAATACGACGACACCCAAGGGTTCGTAAGTATAAATATAACCATAACCATACCTTTAAGATTAGCACTGCCATCCAGTCTGATTTCATTGTATAACAGGTGAACATCATAGTTTGTATTCATAGTATTTGGAGCCTTAAAATGTAAAGTAACACAAGTTTTATAATATTGATAATGAATATAATGGATACGTTTTAATCAATGAAAAAGACTAATGACACATTACACAATTTTTTTCATAAATACATTGTATTAATTATCAGTGCGGGTCTTTTAAGAATGAACTTTTACAACAAACGAAATGATTTCAATTTTTCCATTGTGAACTTACCAGCAGCACCTGCATATGGAGTGAATATCTCTCAGGGAATCCGTTGTTCCAGCGCTTGTAGTTCATATTATGGCTTCCTTGATGAAGGGGTTATTGCTAATAAAACAGCTACTAAGCCAAGGGTTATTAGTGGCTAAGTGGCCACAATGACCTGGTTAGCAGCTACGGGGTAAATGAGTCACAAATGGCCTCGGATATATTTCGTAAGCCGGTATTTTCAAATATATGACTTATCACCGTATCTGTAGCAACAGTACAACGAAAAGTGCCATATGTGGAATAAAATATATTAACTCTTCTGGTGCACATGAGTTAACCTCAAGTTTTGGTGGGTTCCTGTTGCTCATTTGTTTGTGTGTGTAATGTTTTGTTGATCATTCTTTGACCTTTTGACCTTTTTCATTTGGTCATTGTATTACCCGTCCCTCGATTTACGGCTTCTGGTTTCATCAAACTTTCTTATCCAATTGTAGTTTGAAATCTATATTAAGTACTCTACTACATTAATAAACAACAATCAATCAAGCAAAGAAGGACTAAGTTATATTTTACTTATATATATAATTGGAAAATATTTCTAAAAGACTATCTAGACATAGGCATTTAGAACATATGGTACTATCAGTGTGTCAGACCATTTTAAAATATTATAAGAACTAACTCTACCTTCGTAAGATAGCATAAGCTCTCTTATAGTACCATCATATTGTTATCAGCAGTACTGTTCTTTCAATGGTATATTTTTGATTCAATCGGTGAATAAACATCTGCTAAATATTCACATGATATGTCAGTGTAAAATATCATTTATAAGTATTGATTAACAAATGTGAAATATGTCAAATGTATAAAGATTGTCACACCACCATTACTGGTAATCTGATATTTTGGTTTAAGGAATATTAGTCAAGGCAAACGTGATTATGCACACAACACGTTTGCAACATACTATTTTTCAGATGGGAAAGCGCCAGGACTAACAAGCTGAAAGTGAAAACCCTACTCCTCACTGGTTAAGCGGAAATGTGCTGTCACGTGATTGGCATTGAATTCTGACAAGCAGATTAACGCTTAATATGAGTTCAATTCTGAAATCAAATCTGAAAGTGCACAGACAACTATCAATTATTTATTCAACAACACATCATAACTTTCTTGGTTTTCTCACAGAATAAGCATGTCAGTTATGATAAAGCTGTGCAATATATATTACCCCGATAAGTATAGAATAGTGGTATATATATGTAGTCAGCACTAAACCTTTGACCACAGACCCTCGATAAACGACCTTAGCAGATAAGAATATGAATATGTCTAAATCAATTGACAATATATTCTAATTAAGTTTTAAAAATAACTTACTTTGACATTCTGACATACAACTGTATTACCAAAAACTTGAGCCTCATATCTTAAACTGTTAATGGCACATTTCATATATTGTGTATCATTCTGAAAAAAATTGCAATAATAAAATGAGCAAATAGAAAAGTTCTTGAGGAGAAAATAAGTATAGTCAGATGATTTACATATTTTGTCGAGAATTCATGTTTTCATTTATGTTATTTATATTTACGTATAATGGTGTCCAGCACGATTTTCATATCTGATGATGATCTTGTCGTTTAACAGTGACACGACAGGTGTCACTAGTCACTATATCTTTTGCTTACTCTGTAGTGATTTACAGATAACGACTTAATTTCGAATATCATGGGTCAACATTCCAAGGAATGAAGCCCATTTTGTTTGATTATCTATCCACATACACTTGAAATTGTGTGTTGTGTTGATTACACATGTAGCACGAAACTATGAAGGAAGGAGTGTCTTGCCGGTTGGAAATTTAAAGTATTATAAACTTACGATATTAACAGTTGCCTATGATTGTCTTAACCAGAAATATGTTTTTTTATTCTTTCATTTAGTATATAGCTGTATAGCATTATAATTTTGTTCTCTTCCCGTTTAAGGTAAAATATCCTGACAAAAACTCATTCAAATCTTTTCAAAATGCAAAAAATGACTAATGTTGAATACTTTTAAGCTTACGTAAATTTCAAACTTTATAGCTTCCACTGACATGTTTTTTGTTGTTCCATGTGTAATTAGAATGTCTTTAGAATTATCAATCTTTGGGCACCTATATTCCTCCTGTTAATATAAAAAAAACCAAAAGCTGTATTATGACTGCCGCTCAGTACAAACGTATTGTAATCGGGCATGTTTTATTGAAATAACATCATACATATAACAATTCAGTTTCATTTGTATACCATAGAAATAAAATCTTCAATTTTGACCTAATATTGTAATTTCACTTCTGTCACGGGGTAAAATTTAGTTTGTACTTGCTATGAAAAACATGTGAAATACTTGACAAGCCTCACATTTTCCTCCTGTTTGTACATCTCGTACACAATAATTTTGATATCTCGTGTACACTGCACACATATGATATTGTAGTTCACAACAGTTTTTATCATACACAAACCAAATCTGACATTAATGATACTCTGCTGTCATAATCAATAGTAATGATATATAGATAAGATTTATTAGTAAATTGGACATTTTCCTTTTGATTTGACCTCGTGATATTGTCAGTATCAACTTTGTAATTTTTGTACTTGTAAATATTGGTCAGTGTGACGTCACATTATGAAGTTTAATGCCGATAAAGGAACGTAAGTTTTGAAGGTCTCGAATACATTATCACTAATATAGCAGTTTGTCCAATCGGACTCGCTGTGATAATAGGGGGGATGCCTGTCTGGACCTCCACATCTACATATACAACAGCAGTAATCAATATTATGTGTATTCCCACTCGTGCTGAGTTGTACTAGATATATCCTACAAAGTTTGTTTGTGACTTGAAACAAGTTGATATATTACACCTAGAGATCTTAATTTCCCACGTCGTAAAAATGTAATATTGTGTAAAGTGGAGTTAAATAGCCACACGTTATTATAGTCCATTATATCAAGATGTAAACACCACTATCCTTACATTGCCAAAATACAGCTGAGTAAGGGCTCTATTTATGAATGGCCAAAAACCTGCTGAGAATGGGTTATAGTTATAACACTACATACACATGGATAAAAACGTACGAAGCAAGGATTCTAGTTAAATCACTATATTCAAATTGTGTAACAGTTATAGCCTACCACGAATATTTATTGGATACCACTTAACATAAGAAATTGTAGAATGTTTCATTTCACGATGCTTCATCAAGACGGCCATATGAAAATGTATTGTAATGCAATATTTGCACGTGTTATTATATGTAAACGATAATGTTGAATGTCTGTGCTTTTGACTTAGCTGGCACTTAATTATCAAAAAATAATACATTTTTCTGACGTCACGCTATTGTTCGAACAGTGGATTATTTTCAAGAATCTACTGTTTGTTCTTTTTTTTTTGAATATATGAACTTTAACCTTTTACTGTTTTATGCTTAGAAACGTGATATACATATTTTGGGACTTTCGGGTATCGAACCACCGCTTGGCTTTTTAAAATCTAATTTCAATCTAACCACTCGGCTACGGTGACCACACTACTATACTCTATAATTAGTATATATGACTCTTGACGCTTTGCTAAAAACAATATCAACAATTTGCTTAAAAAAGCAATTGATTAATATATACAAGACACGATACAAGTATTTCAGGTCTGCCATAATTTATGGTCAGAACTTTTAAAATGCATTCTTGCAATACAAAAACAATTAACAAACCGACCGCAAGTAATAACAAATCAGAAAGACCACAGGTGAACATTTGGGACAATTGAAAGACCTTGAAATATCTAAATATACACTAAATATAAACGATTCTTTTCACTGGAAAGACCTTGAAATATTTAAATATCAACGAGAATCGAATGCCGGTACAAATGTGTTTGTATTATTTTTCTTTTTAAACATTAAAAGTGTAAAAATATAAAATAAAAACAATTTGCAGATGGAAATGTATCATGTAAGAGAATACACTCCAACATGTAGATTCCTAAAAATAATAATTCCATTGCATAATAAACCCACACATTATTTTCAATGGACGTGAGGAATCCAGTACAGGAAAACCTGTCTAAACCGAAGCCCCCTTGGACTGATGAATATGTTCAGCTTAGACAGGGGTCTGGTTTACAGAGGTTCAAATTACATAGACATCTAGTAGATGTGACTGTAGAGTCTGTTTGGTTTAGGCAGGTTTTCGGTTTACTCCGCGTAAAAGTATTTTTTACATTTACTTTCGTATTTAAAATACTTCAAGTGACTGATGGTTGTTGATGAAGATGGTTCACGATAGATGTTCCCCTCTCCTCACAGAATTTTGTACTGCGTTGACCACTATTTTACCTTTTTGTTCCAGTATTGTTATTAATACTGCTACAGTGACAGCCGGAGCCTTTGAACAATAATGAAAGCGGGATGTTTGGCGCCTTAAAATCTGATTCAACCCTCCATTACGGTTTTCACAGTTTTCCGGTTGGTAATTTTGTCTGTTTATATACTTATGAGTTTTGACTTTTCCTTTGGAATATTGTTCGGAGTTCGGAATTTTGTTATTACCCTTATTAGACAGGTTTCACTGTATATTTAAATTGCTTACTGTAATATAGATCTGTCCATTACAACCGTCACCACTTAGGTAGCACCCTAGTTTGAAAGGACACCAGCTACATTCTCTGTTTTGGACGCAAGAGGTGCAGCTGAAAGTAAAAACAACGCACATAGATGTGTGATACTATCTTATGAATAACCATGTATGTAATGGTGATAAATACAGGCTCAATAGATGTATTCTAATCAAGACTAAAAACTGGAAATCAATTTTCAGGAGATTTAAAAGCATTTCCTAGTAGAGTCCTATTGGAATCTATTTCTCTTGAATGTAGACATCATCTATTTCATATCAGCTCAAAATACAGTATACCGCAGAAGGTACCACTCAAACAGTATTGTATTAGTTATATTAATGCGTTAGGCTTTGGGGAGATACAGTCCTAGGTGGAAAGGTGTCAATGTTTGCGGCCATATTTGAAAAAAAAGAAGAAAAAACAAAATGGCCATTTTCGAAAGTATTCAGCAGTTTCTAAGAAGATATACTTTATATTCTCCATTTTTCAAGAATCAGAACAAATACTTCGATTGTTCAGCCAAATTTCAATTTTCGAACATCACAAAAATATTGAACTTAGAAAATCGTCGGATGATGATATACATATTTCTGCCTACTTTGTTTCCAGTCAGTTTCAGAATATTGCAATTTTATGCTTTAAAATACACAATACCACAAAATTATACATTTACTATTTTATATTAGTTTTTAAAATATTTGACTTTGAGTGTATCGGATGAAGGTTATTCCAGATATGCGACGTGCGCAATAAATTGTATATCTACATTTTATTACTATCACTGCGTTTATACTTCTGCTGATAAACTATTAGTCCCCGGGGGTATAATCCCCTCATCACAGTAGTCAGTCCTGCGGTACTAACATGATTTATTGCATATTTTATGCAGTTTTCAAATCATATACATAATGTTAAAATTACGGTTCTCATCCATCATGCATAGGTTAACGATTTAATTCGTTTTACTCTTCCTCTGTATTGCTATGCTGCCTGAAATCTGGTATGTAATATCAGACATATGTGTTTGGTCGACCTGGTTTTCAACACGGTCGGCATACCTATGGGTACAAACTGTGCTCCTCTTCTTGCCGACTAGTTCCTTTATTCGTATGAGGCAGACTTCATACAGGGGCTTCTCAAGAAAAGCAAAAAGAAGTTCCGCTATATAGATGATGCCCTTTCGCTAAATAATTATAGGTTTGGTGATGTTGTTGATCCCATCTATCCCATTGAGCTTGAAATGAAGGATACCACAGATACAGATAGGTCTGCTCAACACCTTGACCTACCCCTCGAAATCGACAGTAAGGGTCGGTTAAGAACGAAACTTTACGACAAAAGAGATGATTTCAATTTTCCCATTGTGAACTTTCCATTTATATGTGGCAACATTCCAGCACCTCCTGCACATGGAGTATTTATCTCTCAGATACGCTACAAATGAGAACCTGGGTTTTGTAACGTCTTATGTCGTGATCTTATTTTTTTGTGTTCATTCAGAGATTGTTCTTGTTGTTGATATTGGTGGAATTGTTGACTATCAGTTTAAACGTTTTTCTTTTTTATAAATGGCTTTATTCCACCCCCCCCTTTTCTTTGTTAATTACAATCAATTGATTAATCAAAACAAACACATTGTGTCTTACATGTACATACCTTTTTGCTGTTCTACATTTATATAACATAACTTTTGTTGAAGCAATCTCGGTTCCATTTCTGTCAGTTACATGTAACACAACTATATCTGAAAAATGTAAAACTATCTGTGCAATCAATTGCAAGTAAAAACAAACCAGTAAGTAAAACAATAAAAAAAACACCAAAAACACGAACCACTCTCAGGGCAAAAATAAAACAGATTTGTTTAACAATTCAACCAATTGCAACATAAACCACTCCCCGGCAAGCCACAGAAAAAGAAGAAAAAATATCCCAGATTCGTGATTCGACCCAGACAATTATTTAAAGAAAATATTACTATATTACAAATCTGATGAAATATAATGACACAATTCTTTATAGCTTAATCCTATTTCTGTTTTGAACAAGGATGTTTTTTTCTTATAATAATACACATACTGTTTAAATCTAAGCTCATTTGACGGAAACATGTGCCTATATTGGCTAGTATTTATATGAATCAACGAAAGTCTTTCCCATTTTCTTACCCCATCACCGACATAATTATTACCAGACCAGTGACGTGTTGCCAATATTTTGTATAGTTTTCTATGTTATCCTTTAGTTTTGTTTTTCTTCTTTCTCTATATGGAACCCAGTGTTGCCTGTGCGCCTGGATTGTCCAAACTTCATTGTCCCTTCTCTTTACCGTTTATTTAATTTAGATACTTCTGAAAATTCATTTGTCGAAGGTGGAAAGGTCACCAATGATTTTAGTTGAATATTGGATTTAGACTTATGTAACATTTACTAAAAGATATCCAATAAATACTCATTGCATACATATAGTGTGTTGGTACAATGATTTGTATTAGGTCGAGACTTGTGTGTGACCCAGTTGCGATGCGGTTAGTTCACGCAACAGGCAATACCTGAAGCAAAGTCTTGTACCAAAACACTATTTATGTAATAATTTTATCTCCCATTTCAACAAAAACAAACCTTAAGCAAATAACAAGAGTCGAATTAAAATTAACAAATGTATCCAATACTCCGAGAGAGACTACATTGTGCACGTGACATCACGTTATTTGTTACCGTTCATTCACCAATGTCACGTTGCCGTTCAATCACTTTCAATGACACTGTATAATAATCCGACATTGCTTCCTTAAACAACAATCATCCACTCACTCATTTGTTTTTATATATGTGGATAGTACAGTTGCCGGAAATATTGAAACCATGTCCTTGGAATTAAGAATATGACGGTGAATTTGCGATACATAAAATTAATGAATGAACATTAAACAGTCGCTTTAATTTCGTGTCTTGCATTGATATGTTTTTCCAATGATATGTGGTGATGCCAGAGAAGAACTCGTGCCATTCCTTTATCATCACATCTTGTATCAGACGGACTACATTCTTTTATTTCAAAGGAAAACGTACATAATGTTCGATAAAACGACTTATCATAGTTCAACATAATAAGGTTTGGTTGTATAATAGAAATATTTACCGCTATGTGATACTTTCACTTTGGCAGTTTTATAATTGCCATTCACTTCCTGTAGATCTTTAGGCATTGTTTCTAGTGATGAATTTATTTTTATTACATATCTCAGTTCAGAAAGATAAATTGAAGGAGTCAACTGAAATGAAATGGCAGAATCACGACTCTGAAAAAAAAAACCAAGCATAGTGGTAAGTAGTTGTGTAGAATGAATATCTTCCATGCTTTCAATTCCATTATAATTATGCATATATATATATATATGATCATTTTGGCGGCTCCATTCAGAAAATATTTTCCCTCTAAATAATCATTGACTACAGCAGTGTGAGATTGGTGCTGCCCGGATGATCATATGTATGCTTTGAATCTCGCGTGACCATCTTTCCCAAGCATTGGACAGGGTATTTTCCATATTTTCACCCTTTTAGATATGGATTAAAAAAACCTTCAATCAAAAGGCTGTTAATTGTCAAAAATGCAAAAGAGTGATCTCTTACGCTCTCTGAAACATCAACTCCAGCCTTAATTGAGCCCTCATATTGAAATAAATGGAATTAGTTTGGAAATATTGCAACAAGCAAAATTTTGATAACAAAACGTCAGTAGTTTTGTTTTGACTGTCATAAAAATTACATACATAAACTTTTAAAAGTACCAATATAATCACAATCACCACCCCTCAATATTAAGGGGGATAGCTTTGATGAATGACAGCATACAATACCTTTCCTACAGTGAGTGATTTTGATCACTAATGAAGGTGGGGAAATAAAATGTTGCTTAATCATGGGTCTAATAAAGCTTTTCTGGTATCTGATGCATGTAGAGCGAAAGTAAGAAAATGTAACAAAACGAATATAACGACGCTTGTTTAAACTATTTTCAGACAATTTGGCAGTTGTTTTGGAATTTGGAGGATAAGCACAATATGCGTACATATAGAACATAAAATTTATTTGCACTCGCTACGAAACAACAGGAAAGCTCACAAAAGGCACGCTTGTCTACCTGGTTCTAAAGCTCGCACAAGTAAATTTGATATTTTCCGACAATGGACGTATATTGTTTATACATTATGTCAAATTCGTGTTACGAATTGCTCAAAATAATTATCATTTATCAACTTTACTCATACTGTGATGTTTTCCATAATATATTGAACAATATATCAAACACCAACCGTCAAGTAAATCCACCTAGTGATACAGTTGCTCTCAAATCAAATGGAAATATATTTGAATGCTTTGCACAAACAACTATTATTGTTCTTCAATAATTGAACTCATAAATTGAATGTGCACATATAAGTTCAAACTAATCTGTGCTTCATTTTAAATAGAATTATATAAACTCACCATATTATCTTTATCGTGAAGAACAATTCCTCTTGATTTAATCATTAGGCATTTTTTACCAGCAGAGGGCACCCAAAAGGGTTTGTCATAGTTTCTGTTACAACTGAAAAGACATTGGTATAACTGAAAGTAATAATTTCCCAATTTTAAAAGCCATCCACTATAAAATCCAACAGGTTATCCCGCACAAAAGTTAACATGTCATCCAATGTTATATATCTTAACAGACCATCCAACATAAAATATAGCAGATGACCGAAAACTACAATTTATCAAGTCGTCAAATATAAAAGATATATAATCATGGATATGTGAAAATTAAAAGATATGTTATTGGTCAGTCATCTTCCACACGCAAGAGACAATACATCATCAACTCCTGCATAAATACACAGATAAAACCTTAACTACTGCGTCATTACATGAACACAACACCATCTCTCAAACATTTAATCCTATCAGTAATGTTCTGTGGAGAATATAATGATGTCATGGTGTTTATTAATATTCTCATGTTCTGTGGAGAACACTATGACGTCATGGTGTTTATTAATATTCTAATGTTCTGTGGGGAATATAATGACGTCATGGTGTTTATTAATATTCTAATGTTCTGTGGAGAACACTATGACGTCATGGTGTTTATTAATATTCTAATGTTCTGTGGGGAATATAATGACGTCATGATGTTTATTAATATTCGCATGTTCTGTGGAGAACACTATGACGTCATGATGTTTATTAATATTCTCATGTTGGATGTATAGACAATCTAACAATGTTATTTTACTTTTGGACCACGTACCCAGGAAATGTCGTTAATATAAATTAAAATAAGTAATATTTTAATTTTTAAGATTTATGCAAAAATTTAGAATTCACATGACATGGACTGTACATGTTACTAACAACATGTTGAACGACTTCCACGTCCCAGTGAAATTATTTAACGTTTTCATCAATTTATTGAGTTTTTATTAAGTTTCAGTTCAAACTGTGGTGTTGCATAAATGTTTAGAGAGTGCGAGTGAGAAATATTTTCGTAAGATTTGCATTTAAATCCGATCTTCTGTTAAGGTACATACAGTGATGACTTTTTGATGGATATTTCACTCAGTGTTTATTGAATTATATACATTTAATTGTAAAGCTATTGGTATTAGACAATTTGCTCTCTAAACTTTTGCTCAAGAAGAGTTTGAAGATACCAAATGGGTAATCAGGGATCCGTAAATCGACCTTTGAATTATTTCTACATTTATGTTGAAATCTAAATATGCGGTTTAGCTGTTAACGATGTTTATTATATATTTTACTGGTAACTCAATTGGATTCATACATTTAACCGGATAATTGTTTTCCCATTTTCCACATCTATTTTGTGGACTGTACATTGGCCATGTTACCATTAAGACCCATTTCCCCATCTATGCAATGGTTGGCATATCGTCTCGAGTGCGGTACATCGTGGATTCAAACACCGGTCGGATCAAACCAAAGACAATGAAATGGGTATGTGTTGCTTTGGCAATAAGCACGAAGTATTATTGAGAAAGAGCAAAGACTGGTTGGCTCAGAATCAGGACAATCTGTCCGAGTGGGGCGACATGTCTATCTGCGGTCTGTTGTTTCAGTGTGCTAGCACTATAATAAATCCAACTAAAGGATGTTGTTCTAGTAAGAAGCGGACCGCATCATCGTCTCATTGAAAATTAACCTGTTCTCGCCATGATATATATACAGCTGCTAATTTGGCGCTAAGCTACAATCACTCATTAACTCACTTTCATCTATGCCAGCGTTGATTCATTTACCTTCGTGTTATTATATCCCATCCACACATTGGGTTTTCAGACTTCATACAATCTTCACACTTAGAAGATGGTCTACAATCTACATTGTCAGCAACATTGGCAATCTAGAAAATATAGAAAACAATATATTTATAACTCAAACTAAATTTTATGTAATAAATAAAGTACCTTGGAATTTTGCTAAATCAATACGCAACTATCATTGATTTTTGCGAGCTCCAACCTTGCAGGAGTACACTTGTGTGTGTGTGTGTGTGTGTGTGTATGTGTGGTTCGGATTTTTCTACATTTAATCAGGAGTTATATTTTGATTTTTACTCAGTACATTCTTTGTAAAAATATATTCGATCTTATTATTAGAGCTTCCTTTCTTGTAATATTGGTAGCAATTCTACAGAGACCATGAAACAGAATTAACTTTCCTTATTCTGATAATAACCAATTCTTTAAATATTATTTGGTAGAAAAGCACTTACATCATCTAAATACGGGCATAAATATTCACTGTTTTTCTTAGCTACCAATGCTGCACTGGTTAATATGATAAGCAATACATAAGTGGAATAGCACTTACATGTCGACATACAGACAGATAGTGATGTATGACGGATGGACAGCAAAGTAAGATGGCCAAAGGCCATTTGAGTTTTAAATATTCTTAGTGTTGGTGCTTAATAAATTACCACATGTTTGGTCATGGCATAGACATGTTCACCATCTCTTTTAATATCAATCACGGGAGACAACCACTGAACTGTTTTAAAATCTCCAAGTGAAAAGGCGTCGGTGTCATTAATAAAGATCTATAAATAGAAACGGTAAATTGTATTTTAATTTGAAATGAGACTATATATGATACCATTTTTAATTTCTTAAAAGCGATATCTTATCAAATATTGTTGTGAGTTGCAATAGCATAGATTTAACATTCGTATAAGTCAATCCGTGTCAATTCAATCTTCTATTGGACGCTGTTTGACATCTGCTTCTTGGCCTATATTAGATATATTGTCGCTAAGTGCAACTATGAAAACTACAAAAACACAAAACAATTATCTCAAATATACACCAAATCATGTACAAAAAAATGTACAATTATAGAGAAAACTAGAAACTAATGCAAAATCTCATATAATCTGGAAAGGTAGTAGTTACTTTACTTGTTAGTCTGTAGCTATACACTTTGTTACGAATTTGAATCAAATTTTACAACGCATTTTTAATTATAATGTAAAAATGCTAATTTCCATAACTGATACCCAGTTAATAGTATTTAAAAAATATATATATATATTTATCCTCATCAGTATTTTACTCTAATAATCCACACATTTGTGGGTATTTGTTCGCCTGACAGTATCATTAGTGAACGTACTTTGTGACATGAAATTAATGACAATTACTGCATAAGAGGTGGTTATCTCCCATATCTTATGATAATACTATTTATTATATGACTTCAGATAATGTATTTTCTGATTGGCTGACGTCCCTAGAAACGTTCTTTGATAAAACGTTTTATTCACCTCACGCGACATAACGCGCGGTGAACATAGCATTCCAACGTCTTGCACCATACGAATCAAAAGAAAACGTCGTGATAAAAGCTTATTTTAAGGGTAAATAAAATCAACATATAAAATGTGTCATATAATAAAACAATTGATGACGTTCAATTCGATGGATACCGGGATTTATTAACCCAAGAATAATATATTTACCTCGGCTAACTGGCGTCTGTAAATATAATGTTCCTGGGTTAATAAATACTTGTATCCACCTCATTAAAAGTCATTAATTGTATAATATCAACTAGCATAGCTTACTTTTCCTATGAGTCCATCACTAGTACCCACGTATAGTATAACAAACTCGTTAACTATCATAGCCTCTGTCATCTTTACAATAGATCCTACAGCTGAGTTCTGACTATAATATATAACATCACCCTTCATTGGAACGCTTCCTTCCACTGAAGAAAAGAATTGTGGGCTACAGAACCCATTTTCCATTTCTGAACAGCTGTGGGTCTAAAATTACAATAAAGTATATTGAATATTTTCCATTGTGTACGGACATATATTTACTAAATATTAATCCGTGTATGAGTTATCTTGCCACACAATGTGTATCTGGCTCATGAGGCTCAACAAGACAAGTCATCAGTTCCTTAACCTCAATGTAATAAAGCGTCTAAAATGGTTTATAAAACACTACATACACCGAGATACTTTAGCAATGTCTGATGTCATCGTAGACCTTTATACTTTATTTTACTAGTGCGGTATCGTTATACCGTAATTTTGATCTTTGACTGGTTTTTCAGACGTTGCATATATATAATCTAAAGGCTAGCAGAAAGAAAAGTAATATGCCCGCAATACCTGATTAAGCCTGTCGCAGGTTGAACACCCATATTCTAATCTAATGTATATATATATACAACGTCTGAAAAACAAATCAACGACCAATCTTACGGGGTGTTGGATCATTACGGTATAACGATACTATACAAGTAAAAAAAATAAACTTCTAAAATGGTTTGTAAAACAACACCAAGTACACAAAACAAAGTGATAAAGAATTAAACACTTCGTTGAATGACAAAATGTTCGTCCCACCGAGGGACTTTATTAATGTCTATATATATACTGATATATGTAATATTTTATCATTTTTACAAATAAAAATAAAATGCATTGTTTCAACATTAAAATGGGCAATTAAAGTCTTACTAAAACAAAATGGCCTGATGATCCTGTAATGGCTGGCTGCAAAATTTTACAGTTCACGAAATTGAGATATACATACAATGAAGACGAGGTGTGTGACATTTGTGGTGTTTCCAATCCATTACAGGGGTGATTAACAAGA
Source organism: Gigantidas platifrons (assembly GCA_002080005.1). Taxonomy (NCBI): domain Eukaryota; kingdom Metazoa; phylum Mollusca; class Bivalvia; order Mytilida; family Modiolidae; genus Gigantidas; species Gigantidas platifrons. The sequence goes on from MJUT01057040.1 coordinate 23,353, forward strand.
TGCGTGCAACTAGTGGAGCAGGAACTGCCCACCCTTCCGTAGTTCATCCCGGTTTTTAGTGGGGTTCGTGTTACTCGATCTTTAGTTTTATGTTGTATATTTTGTAGATCGTTGTTTGTTCTTTTCTCCTTTTTCTTCTGGCCATTGTGTTTCTGTTCTTCTTCGATTTACGAATTCTGATTACCCCTTTGATATCTTCAAACTCTTCTTAGTGACATTGCAAGATGGCAAATCCATGTAAACTTTTTTAAAGTTAAAACATTATCTAATGATTTTTAATTTTCCTATTAGATTTTGGAATTGTTCTGTGTTGTTTTTCTTTTTTTTTTTCCATTTTACTCTTCCTGTAGCTGCAGTAGAGAAATTCTGACTTTTTTTCTTCAGTTTAGATATATAATCTGATTATAGGGAAATAGCAATAGTCTTTTATTGGCTATCATGTTAACCTGGAGACGTGGTAAAGTTTGTCATTGGTTTATCGCAACTCTTAGATTTATCCAGGTTCTGAAATTTCATCAAATAATAAAACTGATATTCAACCACCGAATAATGCTGACAGTGACATGATAAAATTCAGTTTTACATAGAAAATGTGTTTAATGGACAACACGATACAACTCAAAGTGCCATTATAGCCTAAAATTTATTTTCAGGAAAATACACTTCTCAGAAAATATATATTACGTTAAATCTAATATCGAAAACCCGATGAAAAAATTCTACCGCATTACGGAGATATAATGATTTGAATATCACATTTACACCTGTCCCTGCAGATTTCCGATAACATATTCCAATTACTTCCGGTTCTTAGTAAAAACAATGTGTGGCGTCACATTTTGAACATTTTGTAAATTATAAATATGGCAGATACGTAAAAATCAATACAATCCGAGTCAGAATCATAATCCAATGCAAGTCAACTGTCCCTTTCGTGTGGATCATCGCCTTTTGAGGATGGAGACAACCTTCCGATACAGATTCTGGAGATGCCGAAAGAGAAGATACACTAAATTCCATGGCTGAAGTCCATGTCAACCCATATCAGTTTGAGCCTCATCACACTGATTCCGACGATTCTGACCGAGATGGGGAGACAGAAAATACACCATTAAATAGACAGAATGATACTTCTTTGCAATTGATTTGTATATACTTTGAAATTAATAGTAATTTGATGTTTTTTTTTGGTTTATTAAAGACGAGGAAAGGGGGTAGTGTCATGTGTATCCAGTCCTTAAAACTCACTCAATGGACCCATCGCTCATTTCCTCAACGCTGCTCACCTCTTCGTTTATCAGGGTTGACATGTCACCTTCATGTAGAAAATAGTTGCATCACCTTATAATTTCATTTACAGGAGGAGGTTGGCATGTAACGAGAATATAAGCGCTAAAGTGGATGTTAATTTAAAAAGAAACTTAGATATCTAATTTAGTACGCATGGCGCGTTTCAGGAATAAGTGTCATTGTGGACGTTTATAGTAAAACTTATTTGAAAGCCAGATAATTCAAATGCATTTGGGGGTAAGAAAACCAAATTGACTAATCCAAATGATAACCAAAACCGGCAAAGGGTATCTATGCATCATGCATATTAACTTTAGGTTTAATAAAAACGGTAAATTGCAAAAAAAATATATCTAATAAACCGTGTCAGTGCCAAATGATATTCCCATTATTTGTTTTGCTATTCAGCAGAAATATCGACCTGGTATTAGACAAGTTCTAAAAATAAACGTTATCTGACATTTTCATACAGTGGGCATGTAAGTAAAAAATCAAATAAACTTTACCTTATGACAGGTATTGAGAATACTTTGAACATCTAATATAAAATATAATAAATTGATCATGTACATTACAACATGTTCCCACACTACTTCTCTTGATAAAAATAACGGAGTTATATAGGATGAATTTCTGACATCAGATCCAGCAATATCTTCAAGAGATAAATAAAATGTAGTCTGACATTTTGGCCTACATTAAGTTGGAATATGAAAGCCCTGTTTAATAGGACAGTATATGACCACCAATCCCCATACTGTGTTTCTGTATCGTATATCTTATTACAGCGTGTGGAATAAGCACTTCCCCTCCCAACATTATTTATATATACATTCTAACAATAAATCTTAAAATATACTCACTTTGTTGGCGTGTGTAAGTTCTTGACATTTATTTATTGTTTCGTTATAACACACTGTATACTTTGATTTAAAGTATTTCTTTTCCAGTTGTCTTATTGGACACCTCAGTCCTTCTCTCCTTAAAATTGCATAATTATCAAGAAGTTTTGTAAACTTGCAAATAACACTTGCTGAACCATCAGTAAAGACAACTAATAAGTCATCATTCCAAAATATTAAATCGTGTGCTGTAGTAAAATTAACTCCATTGTGTGAACAAAAAATTGGTACATCTTCATATGCATTAAGTGTTTTTGGAGGGTCCTTGGTTTTGCAGATTTTGCCAAGCTTCGAAACAGTATGGTTAAAAACGGAAAGAAAATATGTATACGTTCCATTTCCAACAACAGTTCGGAAATCCAAACTGTATTTATTATCCTTCTTTGCATCCAAGTATTCAACTGTATATGTTCCTTTATCCAATAAATCTTCGATTTTTTCCCGGTAGTCTGATATTGCAAAACAGTGTATATCACCACCATAATATAAGCAATCAGATGATGCTATTATTAGGAAGTTTATAGATCCTATCATAGTTGTCGTATATCGAGCTTGTGGTTTCTTAATCGTTATCGCATCGGTGTTATAGCCATGAACTATAGATAAGTTGCTCCTATAACCAATGCAGACTGATTCATCCTCCTCTATATAAATACATGATATCAATATGGTTCCTTCGTTCTCAATTTTATAAGGAGTTAATAACCAGTTACTTCCCTTCGTGGGCTTGATATTCTCAATTCCCAAAGATAGATTTAATTGTATTAAACTATGTTGTCCTCCAATATAAACATAATCGGAGATGACTGCCAAGTTTATAAACTCTTCTGAATAATTTGCGTGTATCTTTTTACATTCATAGAGAGCTGACATACTCAATAATAATATGCTCAAATTTAACAAAATCATTGTTAATTCTCTTTTTATATTTTAACTTTGATAATAGTGAAATTTCTTTTATTTCATTTGATCTTGATCGACACTGGTAATACAAATATCTGAAATATCGAGAAAATATTATTTTTCCTAAGACATTATCAAATAAAATATGTAGCAAGAATGAAACATTGATGCATAAGCATGTTAAAATATATCAACAATCCACACAAATGATTAACAATCTAATTCATCTAAAAATAAAACTGAAAATTGCAATAATTGATTGGAAGTGCATGCTAATTTAAATGTTGATAATTATCAACCAATGATATTCCAATAAAAACAATTCAGCCTATTTTCAATGGGCTCCTTTAAAAAGACTAGCTTAAGAGGTATATAAGGTCAACAATCAACGAGTGTGAATATGGGATATCAATAGTGTGTAATTAATCATTTCAAATAATTTATATTTATATGAAATAACCCATCTTTCCAATTCATCACTGATACATTTCAAGTGAAATTTAAGTTCTTTCTTAAACATGTATAGATCAGTGATGGATTTGATCGAACCATGTAATAGGTTCCAATCCTGAATAGCACTGTAATAAAATGTTATTAATCTGCTGTAGGTGGCGTGGTTAGGTTGTCATTCATGATTGTAATAATGCATGGTCTTTTTGATTAGAAGCGAATATGTACAGGGTTTTTATTGACTTGTATTCTCGTTGGAGATCCGATTATTTATTCCAAAAGAAGAAATATTCGGATCCCATTAACCGCATTACCGCTCCAAATTTCAGTGTCTTTCCAAAGACCGGAAGTGGATTTT
>MJUT01057041.1:0-14639 GCA_002080005.1 Gigantidas platifrons
GTGTATGTTCGGTACGTCTTTACTACCAGTTGTTTGTAGGAGGGTTCATGTCTTATTTATGTTATTTATGTATGTTCGGTACGTCTTTACTACCAGTTGTTTGTAGGAGGGTTCATGTCTTATTTATGTTATTTATGTATGTTCGGTACGTCTTTACTACCAGTTGTTTTTAGGAGGGTTCATGTCTTATTTATGTTATTTATGTATGTTCGGTACGTCTTTACTACCAGTTGTTTTTAGGAGGGTTCATGTCTTATTTATGTTATTTGTGTATGTTCGGTACGTCTTTACTACCAGTTGTTTGTAGGAGGGTTCATGTCTTATTTATGTTATTTGTGTCTGTTCGTATAAAGTGGTGTAAAACACGTTTTGAAGTTAAGTTGATGATATCAGTAACATGGTATGTGTCTTGTAAGTTGAGTTGATTATATCAGCAACATGGTATGTGTCTTGTAAGTTGAGTTGAGTATATCAGTAACATGGTATGTGTCTTGTAAGTTGAGTTGATTATATCAGCAACATGGTATGTGTCTTGTAAGTTCAGTTGAGTATATCAGTAACATGGTATGTGTCTTGTAAGTTGAGTTGATTATATCAGTAACATGGTATGTGTCTTGTAAGTTGAGTTGATTTTATCAGTAACATGGTATGTGTCTTGTAAGTTGAGTTGATTATATCAGTAACATGGTATGTGTCTTGTAAGTTGAGTTGATTATATCAGTAACATGGTATGTGTCTTATAAGTTGAGTTGATTATATCAGTAACATGGTATGTGTCTTGTAAGTTGAGTTGATTATATCAGTAACATGGTATGTGTTTTGTAAGTTGAGTTGATTATATCAGTAACATGGTATGTGTCTTGTAAATTGAGTTGATTATATCAGTAACATGGTATGTGTCTTGTAAGTTGAGTTGATTATATCAGTAACATGGTATGTGTCTTATAAGTTGAGTTGATTATATCAGTAACATGGTATGTGTCTTGTAAGTTGAGTTGATTATATCAGTAACATGGTATGTGTCTTATAAGTTGAGTTGATTATATCAGTAACATGGTATGTGTCTTATAAGGGACATGAATTGCTTACCCTTCGCGAGTACCTGGGTTCACTTCCGGTTTATGGTGGGTGCATTTTGCTCATCTTTGTGTTGTGTTGTGTGTGTTTTTTTGTTTTGTTTGTTTGTTTGTTTGTTTTTGCTTTGTTCCTCTTCGTCTTGTGTCTTGTGTCTTGTGTCTTGTGTCTTGTGTGCCCATTGTATTTTCTTTTCAGTTTCTCTAATGTTTATTTTGATACAGCTGCTTTTATTTACAATGTACTTGTTATTAAAGGAAATGAAAAGATAATAATATTCTAACTGGTTTTCCTTTATTATGGCTCCAGCTTGTTCAATGGTATATTGATATTTATGAAATGTAGTGGAATGACAGAAATAATTTTTGGGGCGGTGAGGCAAAAGTAAGCAGAATCAAGCTCTTAGTACAATGTTTACGCTTAGATAGGTTATTGGGTTCGGGCTATGGTGTTTAATGCCACTTTCAACAATATTTCAGTTATAGTAGGGTTCAGTTTTATTGGTGAAGGAAATCGGAGATCACCGACGTATTGCAAGTCACTGACAAACTTTATCACATAATGTTGTATCGAGTACACCTTGCCATGAACGGGTCCGAACTCATAATGTTAGTGGTGATAGGCACTGATTGCATAGGTAGTTGTAAATCCAACTACCATACGATAACGACCATTACGACCCAACTAGGTCATTGTGGTTTATTGTTTATTGTATCAAATGGTCTGCTATATCATGAATTATTAGGGTGGGAGTTGAAGATACCAAAGTGGTAGTCCGAATCCGTAAATCGAAGACGAATAGACAATATAATGGTCCAAAAGAAAAAAGGACAAACAACGATCTACGAAACATTAATACACAGAAAACTAAAGATCAAGCAACACGAACCTCACTAAAAATCGGGGGTGAACTCATGTGCACCGGGAGGGGGGTGAACTCATGTACACCGGGAGGGGGTAAACTCATGTGCACCGGGAGGGGGTAAACTCATGTGCACCGGGAGGAAATAAACGAACAATTTGTCGCAACGAGGTTATTAGTTTCGGTATTTCGAACTATCTGTAACACCAAAATGCATACATTGTGGATATTATGCTTTATTCGAACGGCCAAACTTTAAATAAAATACACAAGAAAGGAAATTGTCTGGTATCATGCAGAATGTTATAATCTTTCTTTAATATTTCATAAATCGGTTATCATTAAATACACAAAAGTCACTTTGATTAATTAAAATTAAGAACAAATATATGACGTTAGAAAATATTGAGTTATAGAATTTATGCTCAAAACTTTCATTTTTCGTAAACAAAAATCCCCATTACTACTCGAAAATCAATGAATAAACATGACAAAACAAACAAATCCATAAACTATTTGTTTGTTGTTGTGTAACGTTAATTTCCCAGCAGTATGTCAGATCTAAGTATGAAGATAATAATTATGACCAAATCGTATTGTTATTTCTTCTTTGTACGATATTAAGCATTTACCACAATATACAATCATCTTTGTACTTTTAGCTCTTGTTAAATGGTAATAATTTAAAAAAACCAATTTGTCATGTTACTAAAGTTTTCGCAGATTTATGATATATGTTTACTGAAAAGACATTTCATCATTATTTTCACCGCTAATATACAATATTTGTACATTGTCGGGGTAATTTGAAATTTAATTTGTACTAGCTTTAGAAACAGATCGTAGAGCGAGTCTTTGGTGAGATTTTCTAGTCTGTTTTATAGCGAATGCTATATAAATCCTTGATTACACCAAACATTTTTGCATATGGAGAAACAGGTAGATTTCCTCATGATGTGAATAATATGTAAGATATTAGGTTAGTGGTATAGACTTGTATCATCTGACAAACTATCTTCTAAAATTTATAAAGGCTAATGTATAACTTATTTCAAAACCAGCATAATAGTCAATCCTGGATATTTCATATCAAAAATATTTTTGACCAGATTAAGATAAGATAAGATAATTGAATTAAGCTTTATTTTCAATAACCAGATACAAAATAATTTAAAGTGGTTAAAAATCAAATATAGAAAAATAGAAACGTTTATTCAATGTTCAACAATTTTTTTTACATAAGACTATAACCAAAATATAGGATTTTTTTGGACTAAATTTAAATCAAGTAATTTTAAACTCTCAATAGAAACTGGACATATATACCCCGTGAAAATGGAATGTGTGTTAAAGGTCACACTGGAAAAATTGGAGATGCGTTTCATTATTTGTTCATGTAAGAATAAAGATATACAACTTTTGAGAAATAAATATATTCCAAATTATTACACTCATGATAGTAATTTTAATCAAATGTCAGGATGCTAACCTTATGTCATGATAAACGACTTGAAAACATTGTCATTATTTTGAAGAAAAATATATTTTTTTTTTTAACGTTAGTATGTTCCTGATGGTTAATCTGTACATCCTCATGTCTTCTGTGGCATTGTGTTTATATATGTTCATGCATGTGTTACCTATGTTGAACCTCGTTGCCTACGTATACGCTTAATTGATTAATAAATCTTGAATCATGAAATCTGAAAAGACCGCCATTGGTAGATTTCGAAAGCAAATTAAGCGAAAGGAAGCCGCAACAAAAAGCAACATTGTTTGTCCCTATCAATCACTTCAAACTGATCCAATTATGGCAGTCAACAGTCGTTGACCCAGGTGCTATATAATTCCTCTATCGTTTCTGATCTATAGTTTTTTTTTTTTATATTGTTGAAATTTTTGTCATCCCGAATTTGCATGAACTATTTTCAGCTGGAGGTTAAACAGCAAACAATTAACCAGGTCGACGATATTGTCATCCGCATTGCATGATCGCCATTCGGAAATGCGCATTGGACAACTTCTTTACCAAATTATTAAGAGAACGTGAAGAATTTGTAGAATTATCAAATGTGTAATAATCTGTTACATGCTTTATCAGGATTGCTTTTGGCACGTCGCAGTAGTTAATGATATACAAAGCTAATATCATACATTTTGTATGTCAATGCTAATTAATGTTAAAGATAATGAAATGATATTTAAACTATGTTCAAGTCCTTAATAAATATTATTAAATAAACGTATCCCAGATTTCGTTTATTTTTAACAATCAGTATACATGTATTTGTAGAGATACCCAAACAGTAGCTACAAAATGAGGACTTTATATTTGATCAATATAAGTATTTAAACTCACCAGTAAATATTTGTTTAACTTTTTATACACATCCATAGTGTCTTACATAAGACGTTCTGACACGGTAGATTTATATATAGATACATGTATGCACACATAGTTATCAGGTCAGATATTCTTATGTAATGAAGGTGCATGAAAAGGAATAATCTTGAGGCTCGCCAAATGTGGTTTCTAACGTCTTCTTTTTATAGGTGAGAATTTTATACTTTCTTTCAAATACATATATATATATAATTTTTAAAATGACTTTGTCATTATTTTTATTAGTGAAAATAGCTTTCAAAGTAAGAAAATTTGTAATTTTATTTTATTTTGTAGTTTGTTTTTGCTTTGTTTGTTTGTTTTTCTTCTTCTTTGTTTTTTGTTGATAACTTCACATTTTTCAGAATATATTTGATAAAAAAAAAAAAAAAATACAAGAAGGAATCGTGACTTATTTATTAATTGATGATAGTAAATTAAAGAAATATTTTTAAATGTATTTGAAATTTTGAACTTAATAATAATTTAGTAAATTTTATAAAAATTCCATTGTATTTAAATTTAAATGACATAAATATTAGAATGCCTGCTTTTATTGAAAGATTATTTTTTTAAATTCAATTAATTCCTCAGAATATTTAAATCTATTTATAACTGATGTTTGTTCGTTTTACATTGACTTGGTGTCGTCTCACTTAGCCAACATTCTATATTTTATATAGGTACAGGTAAGAAAAAAATGTAGGCTATGTGAGACTGTGGAAGAATTTTGACCTTTCTAATTAAGAGAGATTAAGGGGTCCCATTAAGGGTGAACAATCAGGGTAATCACAAGTAAATAAAGGTAAATTTTAGTGTTTTTTTTTCTTTCTAACTAAATGGAATTACATAAATACGAAAACATGATGATACATAATAATTAATATTTATATTAAACGCTAAAAATGTAAGCACACATGGAATATATTCTCCAAGCTTGATTGTTCACTATTTTTTAATTAACAAGATTTTAGTGTTGTATTTTGTTATCTTAACAATACAAATGCGGCTTAAGATATCTTCTTTTGAATGAATGATTTTATACTTGTAAACTGTAGTTGAAGTACATGTATTACAAGCAAAATATCTTCCCTAACCAGGACAAGAGACGTCCACAGTACATTTATAATAACTTTAGTGTATTTATATAATCTTTTCTAATACAACAATTTCATGAGATGAAAAGAGTACATTAAACGTAAGGTTCGGCATAACTAATTACCCAAAATCACGAGGTAGAAGACATAATATATATATTGAGATGAGCAAAAACTATGCTATTCACGATTTTAGGGGGTAACAGCACATAGGTATGTATTATTAAAATATATTTCAGTAAAAATTGCTAAAAAAAAAACAGTATTCATTGTCCATCAAAATTTGACCTCAGCACTTGTTCATTTTTTTGTTTTGTTTCACCGCTCCTTGCATTAGGGAAACATGGAAGGGACATACGGAAATTGCTATTTATCTCGTGGCCACGAGATGCTATCGCGTGGTCATGACATGCTAACATCCGGAACTCCTCGCGCCTTTCCCCAAGTGAAAAAACAAGCTCGGATATGAATGTATTGATATGCGTTAAAATGCTGGTTATTCGGCCAGGGTTGTGAAGAGAGAGAGAAAATAATCCTTTCCCCAAAACAATAAAAGTATTTTATAAAATAATGTCATATCAAATTTTATCTATATTATTGCCAAGTAAGCATTAAAAATATAAAATCGATAAATAAAATTAATAATTATCTAAAACAAGGATTTGTAAATCCTTGTCTAAAATTAAACATTGACCTTGTCCTCTAATATGTAAACAAACAAGTCTCGTTAACAGCAGCATTGATGAAATATAGAAGTGATATCCAGTTAAAGGAGAAACAGAAAGAAATCTTAGAGTATGTTTATCAAGGCGAATGACTGTAGAGCAATTTTGAATCCTTGATGACTGAATCCCACGTTTCTTGGATGACGGTCCTCCATTGTCATGTGATTTCATAAGTCACGCGGTACAAAGAATACTATTCATATCCGAGCTTGGTTTTTTCACTTGGGGAAAGGCGCGAGGAGTTCCGGGTGGACATGCTAACACGTGTCCACGAGATAGCTAAGTCGTGGGCATGAAATACTAACGCGTGGTCACGACATACAATCGCGTCGCCACAAGATACTAATACGTATCCACGAAATAGCTATGTCGTGGCCACGAGGTAATAACTGTGGGGTACTCAAATTAAAAGGAAAGGTAAGTAGTAAAAGAACAATCCGGATACATAATTCCAAAGGTACAAGCATAAAGATAAAACAAAAGCATGGACAACAGGAAATTCGGAAAAACAAACGGGAGTGAGATCAGGTGCTTCGAAAGGATTAGCATATCCTGCCCCATTATATTAACACCCGTCATGATGTCCTAACTGTCAAATCCAGAAGAAGAAACAACACAAACAAAATTAGTAGCAATTGCTGTCGATAAACGACAGCTCTCCCCACACTCCAAACCATTGTAGACTATGTAAATTGAACATAAGTGTCAAGTAAGCTAATACGCTAATAAGCCTATTTGAAAAACTGTATGTTTTTAGTTTTCATTTTTTTCTAATCATAAGGGTCAGGTCCTTCTTTTCATCAGCATTTATTTCTACTTATCACTTTCAAGCATGTGATATATTACAACATATTTTTTTTAATATTTTAAAGGATCGCCTTATGCCCCTATTTTTCAAAACACTAGGACCAAGCTTCTTATTATCCCCATCATTCATTTCAAGGATTGAATACAAGTCATATGATATACAACATCCTGCCTTTCAAACATCTTTTAAAACTGACCCCTTTTACCCTCTTTTCTCCCAAATGTAAGGATCTTTGTTACGGTAATTTATTTCTTCAACCAAGTGCCATTTATATGATATATTACTAAATACCCTTTAAACATTTTTTAATAACCCCTTTTGGCTCGTATTTTCCGAAATGAAAGTGCCAGCCCCTTACTATTACCATGCATCATTCATTTCCATGACTGTGTAATACAAGTTATGTAATAAATATGATATGCAACCCCCTACTTTATAAACAGTCTTTAAAACGGATCCCTTTTTATCCTTTTTCTCGCACACGTAAGGGTCTATTATATCGTATACACACGGTAGTATATCATGTTCACCCACCCCTTAAAATCTCATGGCTACGCTTTAGTATCTCGGGACCACGACTTGGCTATCTGGTGGCCACGACTTTGTGTATATCAGAGCTAATGCCATAAGGATAATATATTACACTATGAATTAATGAATAAATGGAAAATCTCAAAACTATTTTGAGCATAAGATGGGAAATTAGGAAATTTCAGATGGTTTTGGAAAATAGAAAACAAAATAGTCACAAATACTAGGTCAGTTTTGTTAGCAAATGTTATTGAAATTTATTTGAAAACTACATGTATTTGTGCTGCTACCCTTTAAATCATAAAGGGACCTATTTGCATGCATAAAAGGAAAAAAACTAATGTAAAACGTAAGCTTTTAGAATCAATGTGTTTGAGTGAGGTAGGTTTAGGTTTATAGTGTTTAACGCCACTTTCAACAATATTTCAGTCATATAATGGCGGTCGGTTTTATTGGTGGAGCAAACCGGAATACCCAGAGAGAAAACCACAGACCTGCCTCAAGCCACTGACAAACTTTATCACATTATGGTTTATAAAACATCAAACAAACAAAAACAAACAAATAAACAAAAGAAACGACATTTTCCGAGTTGATATATATATGTAACGTGACGTCATATTATCAAAACCCGGACCGAAACCATGTTTATTCTTTCAAGACATAGTGTAAAGAAATTACAAACATATTTTCACTATTATTTAATTGAAGCGATATTAAATGGTTGTCTGTCCTTTTATTATACTTAAACCTTGTTATATGTAATAAGAATGTTTGTATATCAATTTATATAACAAGTTGTAGTGTTTGTCTATTATCAAGGTAAATATTTTATTTTTATTAAGGCCAACTAACATTCGTTTTAAATTGAAAGAAAAATGAAGGTGACACGGTCACTAACAACAACTCCATCATATGAAATAAAAGGGTTAGGGTTATGGTATTTAACGCCACTTTCAACCAGATTTCAGCTATATCGTGGTGGGAAGTTTTATTGTTGTAGGAGACCGAAGTGCCAGGAGAAAACCACCAAACCGTCGCAAGTCACTGACAAACTTTAGACAAGTCAGTGGGTTTCCCCGAGCACTCCGGTTTCCACATGCATACATATATGACAGGCGCTAGCATTGGATAAAAAAAAGATCAATAATAAAAGACAGCTAGAACGGACTGTAACTTATTCACATTCCTTGAATCAGATGACCCCCCTCCCAAACCCCCCTCAAGGAAACACCATGGTATAGGATCAGTACCTAGTTTTCCGTTTCAGATTGCGGGGAACGAATCAAACACACGCTAGTTATTAGGAGATGTGGAACGCGAGTGTCTCATGTATGCAGAATGCCACGCTCTGTGTACGAAAAGGCAACATGCAACATTTTTCATTTATGACCCGTTGTGACAAATGTTCTTACCCTAATCTTATTATCGCCGTTTTGTTGTGGCAGTCTATCTTACCGTCCATATTCTACACTTCTACTTATTTATTTTTAAAAACAAGTTATGGTCATGAAAAATATATGCAAGACTGGACACTTTAGGTTAAACGACAATCAATCAATATCAGACGGCAGTGCCCCATACTTCTTCTATCTGATACGGGCATACATTATTTTCAATGCTGGGTTTTCAGGTCCGAAGTATTAAAATTTGTCTTCATCAATTTAACCATTTATATCATCTTCACGACAACGACATACATAGTCAGTCGCCAGACACAATGTAAATAATATGACTAATTATATTACTGACTTATGTTGTTATGTTGTTATGTTGTTGGTTAATATAGTGATTCACTGCCCCCCACCCCCAAACCCCTCCCCCCCAAAAAAAAATAAATAAAAAATAAAACTCCCGCAATATTCACCTTGCTCTACGGCCTCGCTGAATATTGTTTCTTGAGCTGGAAATACTTGAGTTAACCTCATCATAATCAATAATGCTATCAAATCGGATAACTTAAAGGACCCAACCTTTTCTTTTGGGATAGGCAGCGTTCGATTTAAAAATTTCAAATACAAAAAAAAATGTATGCAAATATGTAAAATATTGGGATTAAATTGGATTTATACTTGTTTCGACTTAGACAAAGATAATTTCATTCTATTATATGCATTTCAAATATAAATATTCTTTTCTGCAAACTGTATGGATTATACAATATTAGTTAACGGAGGTACCGTATTTAAGTCGCATTAAATTTGCAATGGATAATAGTGCATAATGTTTTGCTTGCATGTGCATTCATATCATATTTCAATATAACATTGTGGCATATTATAATAGAATAAGAAGGGTCTTGCTATATTTAGAAATTGTTCCCATTCTATACTATCATGTTGTTTACGATAACAATTAAGCATTGTGCTCCGTGTTTAACCTGTTCAGATTTGTATACATTTTCATTTTAATTACAGGTAAACCAACCATTTTACTCATGATCTTCAAAGCTGCTATTTACACGGGACCATGTTATTTGCTGACCATACAATGACAGAAAACCGACAAAACTGTATGTGGACAATTTGGAAAATGTTGATGTTCATTTCGTTTGTAAAATATTCACTAGTAGGTGTTCAGTATTTATATTTTGTCAGCTGTATATCGTTTCCGTTGCACAATGTTGCTGAAATTGTACAGAACATTACATTTCAAGGATCTACAACTGCGTCACCCATAAATAAAATCAGTGTTAACACAAAGCTAATATACATGGCTGATAACATTTGTGTCAGTCAGATTCCTTTGTTAATTGTTGTCAAATCCGCCGTCAACCATTTTGAACGTAGACGTGTAATACGAAGAACATGGGGAAACTTAACCAGCTCAAACGCAAGACTTGTATTTATTCTTGGATATAACAAATACCTCGAGGAAACAGTTGTCAAGGAGAGTTATTCATACAATGATATTGTTCAGGGATCCTTTATTGATTCTTATACAAATAATACATACAAAACTATTTTTACCTACAACTGGATCGTACAATTTTGTCTAAATTCTGATCACGTGCTGTTTGTAGATGACGACTTTTACGTCCACATTCCGAACGTATTAAAATATTTGGAGGAGAAAAATATTGATAAAACAGGCAATGCCATGTATGGACGCTTATATTATATGGCGAAACCTATTAGACACCATGATTCTAAATGGTATATCAGCGAGAGTGAATATCCGTTCGATTTCTGGTCGCCATATTTGAGTGGAGGATCTATTTTAACTAATGTTCAAGTTGTACAAAGACTAGCTCTAGCTATCCCATACGTCAGATTTGTCTGGATCGATGATGCGTTTATTGGAATTGTGGCAAACAAAATAGACGTAAAGCTTATACATGAACCAGGTTTTGCTTGTTCTGGTAAAATAGACCCGGACGATATTAATGGATATTTATCAAGCCACGGATACAGTAATTCCTTAGATCTAGTCTCAGCCCATAAAACAACAAAGTTACAAAACAGAACGTATTGGAGTACCGTTTCTTGGTACAGACAAATGTTGTGATAAAAGATAATATATATATATAATGGTTGTTATGGGATACATGCATGCTATGCGATAGCGATAAACCATTCAGACTTGCTCATATATTGGTGACAGGATATCGTGTACCATAATATACCTTAGATGTTTATTAATATCTTTAGATATTAATAACATACATTATGGTGCTTAGATTTGTGTCGCAGATTGAACATAATTTCTGGAATTGGGGCATAGCCTAATTTTTGTGGTTCATATATTTCGATGTTAATGAAGTGAATGGGGTGGTATATACATGTATAAACATGTGAAGTTGTAGTCAAACTACAAACATGTTTTATTCTTATGCACACTGTTTGTGGCCCTGGATATATAACATCCACGTCCACATTAGATGTTCATTCAAAGACACCTTAATTGCATTTACAACTGTTATTCTACAGTTGTTAGCTCTTTTAGGAAAATAACGTTGTATACGTACTTCACATTCATAAAGAAAAGTTGCAGTTTTACAATTAAATCATCCTTGTTATGCTGTTAATTCAAGGCTTTAATTTTTCACAGTTATTACCTATAAACAAATTGGTATGTATTCAAATGAAGACTAGGGAAATCACACATAAAAATAATTAAGAAATTTTTGAAGATACGAAAGGGATCACCAGAAGCCGTAATCGAAGAAGGACAGATAATGATGTTCAAAACAATGTACAAAAAGTAGAGATTTAGTAACACGAGTCCCAATGAAAACCGAGTTGATCTAGGTTACTCCGGAAGGCTTACCATTTTCGGTTAAGTACAGCATCAACTTTGTTGTTGGTTTTCTGCATTACACAGTCACAATCGTATCTTCAAATATGAACACATTTATGTTCGTCATGAATTTAGTTGTCTTGACGTTCAACAACAATAAATCAATGATGAAGATAAAACTTGTACTGAAAAGTAAATGTAAGACACAGAGTAAACCAAACTACAGTCAAGAGTATTGTTAAACGAACATTTTTTTCTCATCCTTTGGGTTGGATTCACGGTCGTGTCCAACCACAGAAATAATTTAAAGCTAGTATTTTCTGCATATTCTAAAAGCACGCATCGATCAATAAGGAGTCATATCATCGACAGGATGACTTGCAGTCAGGATATTGTGTCAGAGTGGAGCGACATGTCAACCCACGGACTGTTGTTTCAGTGAGCTACCACCATATCAATCCAGTTGAGCATGGTGGTCTAGTACAAAACGGTCATCAGCATCCTCTCACCAAAATGTAACTTGTCCTCTCATGATATGGCTGTAAAATGGCTCACTTGACGTTAACCAACAATAATTCATTCACTGAATGAATGGTTAGAAAAGTAACTGGTTTACCTTCTTTTGCAAGCTAACATTCACTCTGCTAATAAACATGTTGGCTAAGTTGAAGTCACCACTTCGGATATTTTACGTTTGTCTTAATGGCAAACCGATCCTTTCCTCGTTCGTGACTTATCACCGGGTTTGTAACCAGAGTAACACGACGGGTGCCACATATGGAGCAGGAACAACTGAGTTTACCCCCGGTTTTTAGTTTTGCTCTATTTCTAGTTTAACATTACATTAATGCTTTGTAGATAGTGGTTTGTCCTTTTTCTTTTGGCCATTATGTTGTAATCCTTTTCTGATTTACGGCTCCTGATTAACCCTTTGGTATCTTCAATCTGCTCTTAATAGGAAGAGAAGAATGTTACAAATGCTCTTTTTAAAAATGGAGATGATCCACCATATTGGTCTGATTTCGTCCTGAAAGAAGCAGAAAGCATACTACATTTACGTAATAGCAACATATTTCAGTACAGTTTATCATTCTTCATTAAACCAGATCATTATTCTTTCCATCTACTTTTCTTT
Source organism: Gigantidas platifrons (assembly GCA_002080005.1). NCBI lineage: Eukaryota > Metazoa > Mollusca > Bivalvia > Mytilida > Modiolidae > Gigantidas > Gigantidas platifrons. Next base: position 12,855 of record MJUT01057041.1, read on the forward strand.
TCTGTAACAATTTAAATATAGTTTTACGAAATCAACTTAATATTTCAAAGTTTAAAATGTGAGCCTAAGAAAAATGATGGTCTACATATTATTACAGTCAAACCTGCACATGCGGTCACCTCTATTTAGCAGTCACCTGTATTAAAAGGTCACAATTTTCTTGTCCTGTCATAGAACATTTAATATTCCTTGAACTTCTTTTGAAAGGTCACCTGTCTTATGAGGCCACATTTTCTTTCTCCCAAAGGTGACCTCTTAAGACAGGTTTGATGGTATTTTGGTCCACGAAAGTTTAATATATATTTAATTCAACTACGTGACCAGATACTTATTAGAATTTAACATCTACTGCTAAGTTAATGACACCTTCATAGCTTAGGTTTTGAACCCAACATTGTAATTATGTTATTATAATTTTGCAAACACTAACTGTAAAAATCTAAGCTTTATATTTGTTACATAAATTGATATTTCTAAGATGTTGCAGGGTGGTCCTAGTTTAAGAGGAGAGTTTATTTTCTCTAATTCTATGTTGTGGAAAACACTAATGATTACTTGTGAAAGAGCAATGGGTACACCACCCCACAAATTAATAAAAACATAGTTATCTAATTTAAGGAACACACCGTGTTTCTGGAATAATGTTCATTTGGGTACAAACAGTCTTAACTAGAAGGCGACGAACGGTTAAGACAACGTATTCATGCGGGAGATAAGGCTTAGTTTTTAATAGTATTGATATTAATTGGGAACTACAGAGCGATAACGAGAACTACTTTTTTGTGTAGTTAGTGAAAAAGTGTGCTGGCAGTAATTAACCGTAACGAACAACAAATTCCTACGCTTGGCGTAAACAATGTAAAGAAAAAATGTGGAATTATTTTGTTAAATTAGTGAGAAAAAGAATCAAACATCGGTAAGAGGGCAAGGCGGAAAAATCTCAGACACCCGCGGGAAAGATTTCTATTAGACCAGAAATATTTCCCTTGGTGTCTGAGATTTTTCCGTCTTGCCCTCTTACCGGTGTTCTATCCTTTATTTCTCACTAATGAGACAGCACAGTTCCTATTTTTAGCCGTGTGAGATATCCTTTTCTCACTTTTGAGACAGACCAGTTCCTATTTTAAGCGATGTGAGATTGTCTTATCTTGCACTAGTGCAGGACAAAAAAATCACGTGCGTTTTACCGGCAAATACATGCTGTACAGTTTATGTCAACTGCCCCCAATTCTCCATGCTTCACCAATAAAACCACGATTCTATTACATAAGTATTTTTAAATTAATGTATGTATACTATTCTGCTAGCTAATAATTTAACTATCGTGCACCTTTCATGTTTAACGGTGTATGACTTTCAAGTCAATGTTTGTTTACTTTGAGTAAATAATAGAGTGCTCTCCCTTGTTAGTAACTAACGTACCTCCCTTTGACCAAATTCAAATATTTTTTCACAGCCACAGGTGTAGTGTTGAGTTACATTTATCATATATTTATTAAATACATTGTATTTTATTATGAAATACATTTAAAATACTGCCAAGACACGGATGCATATGAATAAATTGAATATTTACTTCAGCAANCAAGATAAGACAATCTCACATCGCTAAAAATAGGAACTGGTCTGTCTCAAAAGTGAGAAATCCTTTTCTCACCTTTGAGACAGACCAGTTCCTATTTTAAGCGATGTGAGATTGTCTTATCTTGCACTAGTGCAGGACAAAAAAATCACGTGCGTTTTACCGGCAAATACATGCTGTACAGTTTATGTCAACTGCCCCCA
>MJUT01057041.1:14750-28701 GCA_002080005.1 Gigantidas platifrons
ACGGTGTATGACTTTCAAGTCAATGTTTGTTTACTTTGAGTAAATAATAGAGTGCTCTCCCTTGTTAGTAACTAACGTACCAATTCAAATATTTTTTCACAGCCACAGGTGTAGTGTTGAGTTACATTTATCATATATTTATTAAATACATTGTATTTTATTATGAAATACATTTAAAATACTGCCAAGACACGGATGCATATGAATAAATTGAATATTTACTTCAGCAATGGAAACAAAATTTGCGGGAAAACGCTCGATCGGGAATGTAAACAAAACAATTGGGTAACAGCTGATAAAAGTGAGAAATTTCCCTGTCTTGCACTTTTGCCGGTGTTAGATTCTATGTCTCAACCCGTGGGTGAGATAAGAATTCCACGCTACTTTCCCGCAAAAATGTTACGTTTCGCAAAATGTCATTATATCAATAAAATCGCTTAAATATTTACGTTTTGTGTATTTATCTAGTCAGTCACTTATCAACCGCCCCCGAAAATTAGGTTACAATAGAAACATGCATCCCTTTCATCAAAAACACACACGCTTACACAAATTAAGGGGAAATAACTGTTTCTTTACATCGTCTGCTAAAAGTGCATAGCTGTCAAATAAAAATATCCTCTTGTTAAATTAGGGAGAAAAAGAATCAAACACAGGTAAGAGGGCAAGATGGAAAAATCTCAGACACCCAAGGGAAAGATTTCTATTGGTCTGCAACTCGACGAGCCTCGTTGGAGACCAGAAATCTTTCCCTTGAGTGTCTGAGATTTTTCCGTCTTGCCCTCTTACCGGTGTTAGATCCTTTATATCTAATTTAATGCACCCGACGCGTTTGTAGAATGACCTTTATCAAGTACTAAGACGTGTTTGTAGAATGACCTTTATCAAGTACTAAGACGTGTTTGTAGAATGACCTTTATCAAGTACTAAGACGTGTTTGTAGAATGACCTTTATCAAGTACTAAGACGTGTTTGTAGAATGACCTTTATCAAGTACTAAGACGTGTTTGTAGAATGACCTTTATCAAGTACTAAGACGTGTTTGTAGAATGACCTTTATCAAGTACTAAATATTTCAAACCAACTAAGTTTAAAATATTTTGGAGCAGTTACACAAAGTGGCACCTTGACATTATTACATTTATTGTTGAAAGTTGCACATATAACTGCATGGTATTACATCTAATATTGGTTTAATAGTGCACATTATCAGAATATTATACATTATTATTATTATTATTATTATTATTATTATATCGTGTGACGACGTGTCTGCATTCTTTTAAATAGATACACAAATAACTGGAGTGTCAAGGAACGTATATTGTTGAGTCAAGTGTTCACCAAAACCTCAATATAAAACAAATATAGAAAAGTTGCATGCTCGCGAAGGGTAAGAAGTTCCTGACTCTAGTAGGACATCCGCCAAATTACGCATATATTCAAGACGTGTTGAAAAACACTAGACACAAAACACAAATAACAAAAAAAAGGTGTGAATCCTCATACAAACAACTGGGGGTAAAGACCAACCGAACATCGTTTTTATGCGGAAACCGTAACTAAATAAGAACTAAAAATGTTGCTGAAAATGTATTCGAATATAATTTTAAAATCGGTTACAGTAACTTATGTCTGAGGTAGACGACCCTTCGTATTGTTAATTATATCATGTAGGAACAATACATGTCAATAATAAATATCCAATAAACTACGGTATATAAGGCCCGAAACACTGTCTACAGGGTGGGTGGTACACTAAGAAACACTGTCTACAGGGTGGGTGGTGCTTTCAGGGAATAGTAGTACACTAAGAAGAGTTTGAAGATATCAAAAGGATACTCAGGCACTAGCAGAGGTATCAACCTAGTTATAGTAACAAACAAGTAGATATCAGGCACTAGCAGAGGTATCAACCTAGTTATAGTAACAAACACATATATATCAGGCACTAGCAGAGGTATCAACCTAGTTATAGTAACAAACAAGTAGATATCAGGCACTAGCAGAGGTATCAACCTAGTAATAGTAACAAACAAGTAGATATCAGGCACTAGCAGAGGTATCAACCCAGTTATATTAACAAACACATAGATATCAGGCACTAGCAGAGGTATCAACCTAGTTATAGTAACAAACAAGTAGATATCAGGCACTAGCAGAGGTATCAACCCAGTTATATTAACAAACACATAGATATCAGGCACTAGTAGAGGTATCAACCAAGCTATAGTAACAAACAAGTAGATATCTGGCACTAGCAGATGTATCAGCCAAGTTATAGTAACAAACAAGTATATATCAGGAACTAGCAGAGGTATCAACCCAGTTATAGTAACAAACACATAGATATCAGGCACTAGCAGAGATATCAACCCAGTTATAGTAACACACACATAGATATCAGGCACTAGCAGAGGTATCAACCCAGTTATAGTAACAAACAAGTATATATCAAGAACTAGCAGAGGTATCAACCCAGTAATAGTAACAAACAAGTAGATATCAGGCACTAGCAGTGGTATAAACACAGTTATAGTAACAAACAAATAGATATCAGGCGCTAGCAGAGGTATCAACCCAGTTATAGTAACAAACAAGTAGATATCAGGCACTAGCAGCGGTATAAACACAGTTATAGTAACAAACACATAGATATCAGGCACTAGCAGAGGTATTAAACCAGTTATAGTAACAAACACATAGATATCAGGCACTAGCAGAGGTATCAACCGGGTTATAATAACAAACACATAGATATCAGGCACTAGCAGGGGTATCAACCTAGTTATAGTAACAAACAAGTAGATAGAAGGCACTAGCAGAGGTATCAACCCAGCTATAGTAACAAATAAATAGATATCAGGCACTAGCAGAGGTATCAACCTAGTTATAGTCACAAACAAGTAGATATCAGGCACTAGCAGAGGTATCAATCCAGTTATAGTAACAAACACATAGATATCAGGCACTAGCAGAGGTATCAACCCAGTTATATTAAGAAACACATAGATATCAGGCACTAGAAGAGGTATCAACCCAGTAATAGTAACAAATAAGTAGATATCAGGCACTAGCAGAGGTATCAACCCAGTTATAGTAACACATACATAGATATCAGGCACTAGCAGAGGTATCAACCCAGTTATAGTAACAAACACATAGATATCAGGCACTAGCAGAGGTATCAACCTAGTTATAGTAACAAACAAGTAGATATCAGGCACTAGTAGAGGTATCAACCCAGTTATAGTAACAAACACATAGATATCAGGCACTAGCAGAGGTATCAACCCAGTTATATTAACAAACACATAGATATCAGGCACTAGCAGAGGTATCAACCTAGTTATAGTAACAAATACATATATATCAGGCACTAGCAGAGGTATCAACCGAGTTATAGTAACAAATACATATATATCAGGCACTAGCAGAGGTATCAATCTAGTTATAGTAACAAACAAGTATATATCAGACACTAGCAGAGGTATCAACCGAGTTATAGTAACAAATACATAGATATCAGGCACTATCAGAGGTATCAACCTAGTTATAGTAACAAACAAGTAGATATCAGGCACTAGAAGAGGTATCAACCCAGTAATAGTAACACACACATAGATATCAGGCACTAACAGAGGTATCAACCTAGTTATAGATACAAACAAGTAGATATCAGGCACTAGCAGAGGTATCAACCGAGATATAGTAAAAAACACATAGATATCAGGCACTAGTAGAGGTATCAACCTAGCTATAGTAACAAACAAGTAGATATCAGGCACTAGCAGAGGTATCAACCCAGTTATAGTAACAAACACATAGATATCAGGCATTAGCAGAGGTATCAACCCAGTTATATTAACAAACACATATATATCAGGCACTAGCAGAGGTATCAACCTAGTTATAGTAACAAACAAGTAGATATCAGGCACTAGCAGAGGTATCAACCCAGTTATAGTATCAAACACATAGATATCAGGCACTAGCAGAGGTATCAACCGAGTTATATTAACAAACACATAGATATCAGGCACTAGCAGGGGTATCAACCTGGTTATTGTCACAAACAAGTAGATATCAGGCACTAGCAGAGGTATCAACCCAGTTATAGTAACAAATACATAGATATCAGGCTGTAGCAGAGGTATCAACCTAGTTATAGTAACAAACAAGTAGATATCAGGAACTAGCAGAGGTATCAACCCAGTTATAGTAACAAACACATAGATATCAGACACTAGCAGAGGTATTAACCCAATTATATTAACAAACACATAGATATCAGGCACTAAAAGAGGTATCAACCCAGTAATAGTAACACACACATAGATATCATGCACTAGAAGAGGCATCAACCTAGTTTTAGTAACAAACAAGTAGATATCAGGCACTAGCAGAGGTATCAACCCAGTTATAGTAACAAACAAGTAGATATCAGGCACTAGCAGCGGTATAAACACAGTTATAGTAACAAACACATAGATATCAGGCACTAGCAGAGGTATTAACCCAGTTATAGTAACAAACACATAGATATCAGGCACTAGCAGAGGTATCAACCGAGTTATAATAACAAACACATAGATATCAGGCACTAGCAGTGGTATCAACCTAGTTATAGTAACAAACAAGTAGATAGAAGGCACTAGCAGAGGTATCAACCCAGCTATAGTAACAAATACATAGATATCAAGCACTAGCAGAGGTATCAACCTAGTTATAGTCACAAACAAGTAGATATCAGGCACTAGCAGAGGTATCAATCCAGTTATAGTAACAAACACATAGATATCAGGCACTAGCAGAGGTATCAACCCAGTTATATTAACAAACACATAGATATCAGGCACTAGAAGAGGTATCAACCCAGTAATAGTAACACACACATAGATATCAGGCACTAGCAGAGGTATCAACCTAACTATAGTGACAAACAAGAAGATATCAGGCACTAGCAGATGTATCAACCCAGTTATAGTAACAAACACATAAATATCAGGCACCAGCAGAGGTATCAACCCAGGTATAGTAACAAATACATAGATATCAGGAACTAGCAGGGGTATCAACCCAGTTATAGTAACAAACACATAGATATCAGGCACTAGCAGAGGTATCAACCCAGTTATAGTAACAAACAAGTAGATATCAGACACTAGCAGAGGTAGAAACCCAGTTATAGTAACAAACACATAGATATCAGGCACTAGCAGAGGTATTAACCCAGTTATATTAACAAACACATAGATATCAGGCACTAAAAGAGGTATCAACCCAGTAATAGTAACACACACATAGATATCAGGCACTAGCAGATGTATCAACCTAGTTTTAGTAACAAACAAGTGGATATCAGGCACTAGCAGAGGTATCAACCCAGTTATAGTAACAAATAAGTAGATATCAGGCACTAGCAGAGGTATCAACCTAGTTATAGTAACAAACAAGTAGATATCAGGCACTAGCAGAGGTATCAACCCAGTTATAGTAACAAACACATAGATATCAGGCACTAGTAGAGGTAGCAACCAAGCTATAGTAACAAACAAGTAGATATCAGGCACTAGCAGAGGTATCAACCCAGTTATAGTAAAAAACACATAGATATCAGGCACTAGTAGAGGTAGCAACCAAGCTATAGTAACAAACAAGTAGATATCAGGCACTAGTAGAGATATCAACCCAGTTATAGTAACAAACACATAGATATCAGGCACTAGCAGAGGTATTAACCCAATTATATTAACAAACACATAGATATCAGGCACTAAAAGAGGTATCAACCCAGTAATAGTAACACACACATAGATATCATGCACTAGAAGAGGCATCAACCCAGTTATAGTAACAAACAAGTAGATATCAGGCACTAGCAGAGGTATCAACCCGGTTATAGTAACAAACACATAGATATCAGGCACTAGCAGGGGTATCAACCTAGTTATAGTAAAAAGCAAGTCGATATCAGGCACTAGCAGAGGTATCAACCTAGTTATAGTAACAAACAAGTAGATATCAGGCACTAGCAGAGGTATCAACCCAGTTATAGTAACAAACACATAGATATCAGGCACTAGCAGGGGTATCAACCTAGTTATAGTAAAAAGCAAGTCGATATCAGGCACTTGCAGAGGCATCAACCCAGTTATAGTAACAAATACATAGATATCAGGCACTAGCAGAGGTATCAACCTAGTTATAGTAAAAAGCAAGTCGATATTAGGCACTTGCAGAGGCATCAACCCAGTTATAGTAACACATACATAGATATCAGGCACTAGCAGATGTATCAACCTAGTTATAGTAACAAACAAGTAGATATCAGGCACTGGCAGAGGTATCAACCCAGCTATTGTAACAAACACATAGATATCAGGCACTAGCAGAGGTATCAACCCAGTTATATTAACAAACAAGTAGATATTAGGCACTAGCAGAGGTATCAACCCAGTTATATTAACAAACACATATATATCAGGCATTAGCAGAGGTATCAACCTAGTAATAGTAACAAACAAGTAGATATCAAGCACTAGCAGAGGTATCAACCCAGTTATAGTAACAAACACATAGATAGCAGGCACTAGCAGAGGTATCAACCTAGTTATAGTAACAAACAAGTAGATATAAGGCACTAGCAGAGGTATCAACCCAGTTATAGTAACAAACAAGTAGATATCAGGCACTAGGAGAGGTATCAACCCAGTTATAGTAACAAACACATAGATATCAGGCACTAGCAGAGGTATCAACCAAGTTATATTAACAAACACATAGTTATCAGGCACTAGAAGAGGTATCAACCCAGTAATAGTAACACACACATATATATCAGGCACTAACAGAGGTATCAACCTAGTTATAGTAACAAACAAGTAGATATCAGGCACTAGCAGAGGTATCAACCCAGTTATGGTAACAAACACATAGATATCAGGCACTAGTAGAGGTATCAACCTAGCTATAGTAACAAACAAGTGGATATCAGGCACTAGCAGAGCTATCAACCCAGTTATAGTAACAAATAAGTAGATATTAGGCACTAGCAGAGGTATCACCCCAGTTATAGTAACAAACACATAGATATCAGGCACTAGTAGAGGTATCAACCCAGTTATATTAACAAACACATAGATATCAGGCACTAGCAGAGGTATCAACCTAGTTATAGTAACAAACAAGTAGATATCAGGCACTAGCAAAGGTATCAACCCAGTTATAGTAACAAACACATAGATATCAGGCACTAGCAGGGGTATCAACCTAGTTATAGTAAAAAGCAAGTCGATATCAGGCACTTGCAGAGGCATCAACCCAGTTATAGTAACAAACACATAGATATCAGGCACTAGCAGGGGTATCAACCTAGTTATAGTAAAAAGCAAGTCGATATCAGGCACTTGCAGAGGCATCAACCCAGTCATAGTAACAAATACATAGATATAAGGCACTAGCAGAGGTATCAACCTAGTTATAGTAAAAAGCAAGTCGATATTAGGCACTTGCAGAGGCATCAACCCAGTTATAGTAGCACATACATAGATATCAGGCACTAGCAGAGGTATCAACCTAGTTATAGTAACAAACAAGTAGATATCAGGCACTGGCAGAGGTATCAACCCAGCTATAGTAACAAACACATAGATATCAGGCACTAGCAGAGGTTTCAACCCAGTTATATTAACAAACAAGTAGATATCAGGCACTAGCAGAGGTATCAACCCAGTTATAGTAACAAACATATAGATATCAGGCACTAGCAGAGGCATCAACCCAGCTATAGTTACACACACATATATATCAGGCACTAGCAGAGGTATCAACCCATTTATAGTAGCAAACAAGTAGATATCAGACACTAGCGGAGGTATCAACACAGTTATAGTAACACACACATAGATATCAGGCACTAGCAGAGGTATCAACCCAGTTATAGTAACACACACATATATATCAGGCACTAGCAGAGGTATCAACCCAGTTATATTAACAAACACATAGATATCAGGCACTAGTAGAGGTATCAACCCAGTTATATTAACAAACACATATATATCAGGCACTAGCAGAGGTATCAACCCAGTTATAGTAACACACACATAGATATCAGGCACTAGCAGAGGCATCAACCCAGTTATAGTAACACACATAGATATCAGGCACTAGCAGAGGTATCAACCCAGTTATAGTAACACACATAGATATCAGGCACTAGCAGAGGTATCAACCCAGCTATAGTAACAAACACATATATCGAGGGGTTAGTGGCATACTGTCGTATTTTAATATTTCATCTTTTTGAGGAATTATAAAAAATAATTTTATGATTACGTTCTATAATGTAGTGTTACCAAAATTATTGTATAAGTAAATAAAACAATAAATGTTATGATTATATATGCAATTTACTTCTAATAATCAGCATATTGATTTAATAACACTTTTTATCTATACACTAAGTAGACATGCCATATTTACATTGATAATTTCCATATGTTAATACCATGCTACAGCAACTGCTGGTAAGACTGTCTGCTGATTTGTTTATCTAAAAGATTAAACCGGTGTTTGCAAGGCATTTTGATAATATTTTAGGATACACTTTTCTGGCTCCCTTACATTAATATGAATAATGTTTCTTTCATCAATCAAATAAAAGTAAACAAACATACGTTATGGCAGCAAATGAACAAGTAATTTGAAATATCTTTTTATAATGACCGAATTGTAGTATTCATCAGTTAAAACATTCTACTAAAGTAAACATCAATTATATAAGCTAAAATATCAATACTGTAATCATATATCACAGTAAAATTACATTTCAACCATAATAACTATTAGATGTCTGTCTGTATGAATGATTATATCATAAAATAGTAAAAAATCAAAAAAATTCAACAGCTTTTTTGAAAACTGAATTAGACAGTAGTAACATGATTTTTAACACTTTGAAAACTGAGGAATACCTTAAGGGTTTCAAAATACCATTATGATAATATTATGCTAAATCCTATTGAAATAATTCAATACTGTCTGTAAATCTCAAAAGAAAATTATTATAAAATCAAAGTACAAAATATATATTATATAACAGTCAAATGTTTATGCACTATATTTAATGCAAGAATATAATGTCTACAGTTCTAATACAATTTATAGAAGAACCCCTAAACTAATCATGCAATCTAATTAAACGAGTCATTTAATGTCACCACTGTTATTTTCTTAGTCTCATTCTTGATCAGAATCGGCTTGTTCCTCTTCAGCATCGGTGTCAGCTAGTTTGTCATCTACATTACTGCTTGAGGGCAATGATTTGTAATAATCGTGGTATTCAGATGGGATGATACCACTTCTGCATAAGCTGACAATGTCTTTCTTTTTGGCCTCTGATATCTGCTGTCTCGATGTGTATTTCCTTGTCAGTTTTTGTGGTTCGGTCGTGCGTCCTCGTTTGGCTGTACCAGCTACTCTGAGAACTCTGAATTCATCTTCGAAATTGTACTTAAATATGATACAGTCCGGATTTTCTTGAGTGTACCTTATCCATTTGATTTGCAACCAATTTACTTTTTTGCCATTAACATCTTCTTTCCGGAATTTCATGTATTTCTTTGTGAACTCTTTGAAATCGTAGATGTCCCCAAACTTCAAAGGCACAATCATATATGGATCTTTTCTCCTGGCCATTCTAATCACAGTTGCCCACTGTTGAGGAACAAAAAATTTCTTTTTTTTTCTTTGCAAATTAATTGCGGCATGCATGCTGTCACATTCCATTTGGGTGTGACCGCTCTCTAGAAATTTGTGATCAATAACTTCAATGGAAGAATGGTGAGTAACAGCATGGAGTAGACATGTGGCAGTAAACTGATTGCGGTTTTTCCCCGAACATGCGTCGGAATAGAATATTGCATGTTTTGTAGTGTTTGGTAAAGATAATAATTGAAGGTATAGACACGTGCCAATTTCACATGAGCCTCTCTGAGCGTCTACCTCAGACCATATGTAACAGGTGGCATTGTTGCTAACGAGGTTGTAAATAGACAAGTTGTAGCAACTTAGTTTCCGCATGTAGTAAAGCTGGCTGACTAACTACATGGCGTCGTTAAAACTGCTTGCAAGTCAAATGTGGCAACGAAGATGTCATTAGAACTTTTTGCTAACTCCTTGTCCCTTTTCTTTTCTTCTCTTGCTTTGACTTTTCTTTCTTGGTGGTTTTCATATTCCACTTTTAACACTGGAGTGATGTTTCCTTCATCTTTAGCTTGATGATAACTAATGCAAAGACCACACTGATCTTTCTTCGGAACATGAACGGAGAAATTGTATTCTACGTTGAACACTTTTCGATATACAGATTGACTCACAATATCCTTTTCTGGGATTTCTCCTTTGCACTGTTCCAAATAAAGTTGATACATGTTATGTTCAAATCTGCACCCAAGTACTTTCTGTTGGAATCCTTACGAGTGCAATGGCCATCTACTACAGGGAAGGATTCTATGTGCTTTCGAACTACTTCCATAGCATTTTTTGTTGTTTTGGTGTGTGGTTCATGTTTGCCACGCTTGTCTGTTCCCACATAAACACCTCCCTGCTGGTTTCTCACAGCATTATGGACAAATTATTCACTTACTCCTAATGTTGCCAAACATTTTTTTTGCAAACATGATAACGGACACCATCCACACAAAATGAGTATGACCTATGGACATTCTTTTTTTTTGCTTACAGGTGTGTTTTCTTCATCTAGGTATGTTCTAGTTTTCTTTTCCGTTGTATTTGCAATGACAAAATCTTTTTTTCTGTCGTTACTATCTAGAGACCAAAAGGCTTGGAATATATCATTTCGATTTTTGTCATTCATATTCATAGTGCATTTGAAAGTGCGTTTAGAACAGTCAACAGGCTTCAAGCATCTTTCCTGAACAACATTTCCCTTCGCAGATATGTATTCCTTTCCTGTCAGTCGAAGTTTCTTTCTAACATATTTTTCCATATTTCTGGTGTTGCTTTGCGTTTCCTAAACAATGACTCTTTTGAAGGTGTTATGAAATTCGGGGCCTACCTAGGGGGTGTGCCCTTTGGTCTTCCTCTCTTTTTCTTTTCTCTGACAGGAGTACTAGGTGTCTGTTCTGCTTTATCTCCACATACTATCTTCTCATTTAAATTTTGAGAAGTAGATTGTTTGTTCATTGTACCCGGTTTAGAACACATGTCATAGTGATCCGGTATTGTAGTGTTATCTGATGCTATATACGCTAGAGTTATTGGATCAGTACATGTGTTGTGTTTGAGCGTTGGGTGTACATCAATTATTGGTTGATTCGACAGACTTGAAAATATCTTCACCAATTGACCACTCCAGTTGGCAAGAGCCAGAGGTATAAGATCAGCAGCTCTGCTCGTCCAACTGACATCTACTGATAACGCCTCAATTTCTTGTCTGAAATCAATCCAAGTAATGTCCTCTTCGAACGACTCTGACAATTCTTGTGCTGCAAAAAAAAACAAACATAATGTTCTGCTTTTTCAACTATGTGATCGCATAATGATCTTCGTAATTCTTGAACCGTGAGCAGGGAATGAATGTGTGGTAATGCTGACTGGAAGAAACAGTTCCCATCTGCAGGAACACGTTTTCTAACTAATCCATTCATGAAGAGATCATCAAGTCTCTTTTCATGGTGTGTGGTGACATAATTGTTGAAAGTAGCCTCCTGAACACTGATTTCTTTTGCCTTATCCATGTGCATGTCCTCAGTCTGATCAATCGTTGGCCCTAAATTGTCATTTTGGATCTCTACTCGGTTCATCCTTGAGTTATCATTTTTAGGTAGTGAATTATCACTATTAAGCTTTTGTGTTTTACTATCACGTTTCCTCTTTCTCTTTTTCGACTTTGATGTGGCTGGTTTCTTATAAAATTCAGTTTTAATTGAATTGTCAGACGATTGCAATGACAGGTTTGAGTCACTACAATGATAATCATCTCTGCAAGGTTTGTACGAGTCCTCGCTGTCATAATAAACAGACTCTATTTAGCTATAACTCTCATCTTTTTGTCGTTTTATATCATTTTTAACTCTTTTAATGTTATATTATCATCACTACTACTAAAGTCAGATGCGTCATTGGTACCTGGTTCATCAGTGTTAGGTGTGTCATTGGTACCTGCTTCATCAGTGTTAGGTGTGTCATTGGTACCTGCTTCACTAACAGTATGTGTGTCATTGGTACCTGGTTCATCAACCGTAAGTGTGTCATTGTTACCTGGTTCATCAGTAGTAGGTGTGTCATTGATACCTGGTTCATCAGTGGTAGGTGTGTCATTGATATCTGGTTGATCAACCATAGGTGTGTCATTGGTACCTGGTTAATCAACCGTAGGTGTGTCATTGTTACCTGGTTGATCAGTAGTAGGTGTGTCATTTGTACCTGGTTCATAAGTAGTAGGCGTGTCATTAATACCTGGTTCATCAGTGGTAGGTGAGTCATTGATATCTGGTTCATCAACCATAGGTGTGTCATTGGTACCTGGTTCATCAACCGTAGGTGTGTCATTGTTACCTGGTTGATCAGTGGTAGGTGTGTCATTTGTACCTGGTTCATAAGTAGTAGGTGTGTCATTGATACCTGGTTCATCAGTGGTAGGTGTGTCATTTGTACCTGGTTCATCAACCATAGGTGTGTCATTGGTACCTGGTTCATCAACCGTATGTGTGTCATTGTTACCTGGTTGATCAGTGGTAGGTGTGTCATTGATACCTGGTTCATCAGTGGTAGGTGTGTCATTGACACCTGGTTCATCAGTTATAGGTGTGCCATTGCTACCTGGTTCATCAGCCATAGGTGTGTCATTGGTACCTTGTTCATCAATCGTAAGTGTGGCATTGGTGCCTTGTGTATCATTACTACCTACTTGTTGTTTGTTTGTTACTGAGGAACCATCTTCTGTATCCCCTTCGACTGCATTAGAAACATTCTCTTGGGTATCACGTACCATAGCTGCAATTGTCGTCCATTCCTCGTCTGAAGACCAACTAGATTCCGACATTTTATTACCTGAAACAAATGAATATGAAGTTTATTATTTTGATTAGCTAAACGAATTGGCCAAATATAGGATTACCTCTCATATCATATTGCCAAACAAGTAAACTCACTACAAATTATACCCCTGACAACAAACTTTGACACCTAAGTTTTATAGCCTCCCCTTTCAGATATTGGACATCAACCATAGTCCGTCATGCATATTTTCAAATTGTAAACTACAATTTTATTACATCTAATTCCATTGAGGGGTTTAGGAAGAAATCTTCTTATCAAGTAATTTTATCATTAAAAAGTGATAATCTTTTCAATCTGGTAAAACAAATAAAAATTGAAACTTACCAATAGAAAACTGTAATTAATTAGTACTGTAGATGTTTTCATCACATTCACCATAACCAGCCTCTACTGAAAATATGGAAATAATACCTTTTAATCCATTGTTGTCTCAACTTTTCATTGCAGATACTACATTTCTTCTTGTTAATACACTTTTTGTGAATGTAATACCAGCTCTAGAATGCATCAACTTTATTTACTCTCTCCTGCCTCTACAGGATACTGTTTATAAATGACATCTGCAACGCATCATCTGATATTGAGATAAGATGGCTAAATCTACTGGATAATTACATTATTTTTCTGCAGTGCCAAAATGACTTTTCTTTAAATAAGCTGTGTTGGTACTATTTTCTAAATAAAAAAAATATGATATCATAAATGCGAAGTGTATTATCTTCACATAAATTTTATAGCAATGTATCTTTTAATTAAAAAAAATATACCTGGCATGCAATTATAGATTATCTAATCTTACTGTTGTTTGGCATTTCAAGAACACGTATAATATGATAATACTTTTGGGTTCTGGTCAATTTAA
>MJUT01057041.1:62037-75923 GCA_002080005.1 Gigantidas platifrons
TTTTTTTATCAGATTTTGGTCTGGGCTACTAAACTTTTACCTATAATTTAGTTAAGCATAGACATTTTTTATCAAAAATCTTGTCTGTGCTACCAGTTTGAACTTCCCAATTTCTATCCCTGTTCATGTGTCATCATGTATGGAAGTGAAGTTTGGGGTGTAGGTACATTTTGTTTTTTGTAATAAGTTCAGAGATTCTGACACTTTTGAACACCTACATCTAAAATTTATAAAAGAAATTTTAGGGGTACAGTGTAAAACTACTAATGTAGCTTGTCTAGCAGAGACAAACAGAACTCCTTTGCATCTAAAAATCAAACTTTCAGCTATAAAATTACTTGATCACATAGTTAACTCCCCAAATACAATAAGTCTTGTAAATAAAATTTATATAAATACAGAAAAAACCAATAAATGGGTAACCACTATAAAAGAGTGGATTAATAAGTTTGGAATTGGACATCTTATCTTTAACACAAATAATATTAAAATTTATATTAATAGCATTCAACAAAGGATTCAAGATCAGGCTAAACAGAATATGAATAGTTTGATTAATGTATGTGAAAATTTGAAGTTTTTTTCGAGAAATTCATAAAAGTGGTGAAAGACCCCCATACATTGATATCTGTAAATTAAAATCAGATAGATCTTTGCTGAGCAAATTCCGGCTTATTGCCCATTCTCTAGCCATTGAAAAAGGTCGTTACTCAAATATAGAGAGACAGAATCGTGCCTGCCTGTCATGTGATACAGGAGAAGTTGAGAACGAATATCATTTCTTTTCAACTTGTCCACATTATATATCTTTAAGAAAAACCTTCTTCCAAAAAGTTAACATTAAAATAGTTAACTCAAATATTTCATTAAGACACATGTCTTACTTTTTAAAAGTAGTTTTGCTGGTCACTCTTAAAATTACAGTCAATTTTTTAAATGATTGTTTCTTAATGAGAAAGGCCATTTAGAAACTGAGGCTATTTTAATATACTTAGTAGTACTAAATACCACTGTCATTCCATGAGTCTGTTATTTTGTATTGTTTCAGTTTATGCCATAACCATTTATTGTAAATGTGTTGGTACAAATAAAATATTGTCTATTGTCTATTGTGTCTAATCAAATGTCTGGCAAACCATCAGGAAGCTAACCTTTGTATTGTTGCTTGGTCCAATATTATTATTAACCCTTTCTGATTTTGCTTACGCTTGTACAGGTAGTGCATGCAGGTAGTTTACAGGTAGTACCTGCCTCATATCAAACTGAACTAGTGATTACAATACCACTATCACATTTTCAGACCCTGCTATGTGCAACATAGAATAAGAATTTTTATTTCCTAATCATAGGGCCCATAATGGGCATATTAATCAACAACATGAAGATCATTCATCCATCAACATTTACAATCATTCACACTAATTGTAGTCATTATTTGGAGACAACACAAAGAAAACAAAGAGAAATAATACAGAGGAAAGAGTCAGTCAGCCACAAAGAGGATACTATTTATGAATATATTTATTATATTAAAAATCATTAAAAATAATTATAGTCTTCTTTACTCTAAATAATCTTCTTTCCTTTTCTTGATAAAAAGTTTTTATCTAAATACTCAATAAATGTAGACAAAAAAACAGGTTCATCATTTGACATCATCCAAATAAAAAGGTTTGGATGATCTAGATTATATAGATTTGGAAATTTTATATATAAATTGTCTAGAATGGTTTTTCGTTGCTTTTCATATAAAGGACATTCCAGAGTAAAGTGCAGTTCATCCTCAATAGAATTACTAGTACAGTGCTGACAGTAGTAGTAAACATTATGTCTATGGTCACTAGTAAACCAAATTTCTATTTTCAGACAAAGTTGGTAAATAATTATACATGTATGTACATAAGCATAAAGTTTTGCACATGTTTGCTCATCCAAGGATATCTAAGTGATTATCTTTGCGAGCTTTTCCAGGCAGTGCCTGTTTCATATTAGTGAAAATGATAAATTGTTATCTGAAATTTCAAATACTTCGAACGAAATTTATTAAATTAGTTTCAAAATCAACAAAACATAACACCCCATTTTTTCCCGAACATTTTTTATGCATTCTATTTCGCTAGTTAGACATTTTTCTTTATATATTTTTTTATTTAATAATTGTAAGCAATAAAATCACCTATTGCGGACATGAAAATCGGACATTGAAAAAAAGTTAATCACGATTTCCCTATAATATATAAAATAGGATATGACACATTTATGAAAAACATCGTTAATTATACATGTTTTCCTTTTTATTTAATTACAATGTACATAGTGTAATAATTGTTTGCGACAGGATTTTTTTCTACTCTAGAGATAAAAATAATAATCGTGATTTTCCAATTACATTTTAAATAGGATGCTATATTAAAAAGAAATATCAAAATAAAAGCAGCTAAATCTTACCTTAATTTATTTTGTTTGCAACATAATTTCTTAACGCAGATATAAAAATAAAAATCGCGATTTTCCAATTATATATAAAATAGGGTGATATATTAAAAAATAAAATAAAAGCAGCTAAATCTTACCTTAATTTACTTTGTTTGTGACATAATTTTCCACTGTAGACATACAAATAATAATCGCGATTTTCTAATTACATATCAAAATAGAAATAAAGCTACTAAATCTTAAATTATATATAAAATAGGATGATATATTAAAAAATATTAAAATAAAGCAGCTAAAATCTTATCTTAATTGACTTATTATTTACCAGTCTACGACTACTAACAATGTATACAGTTATGTAATGATACTACATCAGCTAAACTGATAGAATGAGGAAATACAGAACACGTGCGCACCTGTTTAGATACTAACGAGAGTTCGTGTACATTTTTTTGGTAAAAAAAAGCATGACACCAGCTATTCCTTCTTGGAATTCCAGGTTATTTCATGCGTAGGTTTCATATTCAGTTTTTTCATACTCCTCTAAATTTTGACAGAAATGGCTTATTGCCAGTTTGTGTTTTTTGATCATACTCTCCGAATGGTTATTTGAAATAGTGTTCCTGCTGCGGGGTGCTAACCCTTCGACATAGACACCCACTGCCGGCACTGGTTGTGCGAGAGGATGAAAAAGTAACACTGTTACGACATTAGGACGGGACGTATATAGGTAACTCATAGCTAACAGAAGCCCCATAATGATCAACATTTTTTTGCTAGGAGAGCCCTTTGAAGACCCGTAGTAGGGCAACAATCGTCGCACCCCCCCATTCCTCATTTCCTCATTTTTATTGTGACAAATGACAATATAGAGTCAACCTGAGGTTGCTTAATGCTCGTCATTAAAATATCATTACGGCTATTTTGTTTTTATTTGACCGAATTCCATGCTACATAATTATAATTTATCTGTTTTAGATTGACGTGAAATGTCTATTACAGTGTAATTAGTATCAACATTCAATTCTTGTTGCATTTTATGCTTACTTTAACGTGAGATTTTTGGTATCCTCCCAGTTGTCCCTTAAGAGTGATTGTTGCTTAACGCCAACTCTGCAATTTGTTCAGCTATATCATGGCGAGAACAAGTTAATTTTCAATGAAATGAAAATGAGGTCCTCTTTATACTAGACCAACATGCTTAGTTGGAATTTTATAGTGTTAGCTCGCTGAAACAACAGTCCGCGGATAGACATGTCGCCCCACTCGGACACAATCATTATCCTGATTTTGAGTCAAGAAGACTTTCCTGTTTCTCCTTAATGTTACATGCTAAGCCAACAAGCAACAAACCACAATTTGTAGTCTTTGGTTTGACCCGAAAGGGCCTCGAACACACGATCTACTGCAATCGAGGCGAGCAAGATAACCATCAAACCATCGATGTGGTTCCAGCGAGCACGATAACCATCAAACCATCGATGTGGTTCCAGCGAGCACGATAACCATCAAACCATCGATGTGGTTCCAATTGTCCCTTAACAAAGCAAAACTATCAATACCATCTTAACCATGACGTACATAAGTATTATTACATTAATATATATAAGTGTTAGTTTCGGTCTATAATAAATGTACATTATCATTATAGTTAGTTGCAGAAGAGAATATTTAGATTTTTAAGGTTAAATCAGGACAAAAACTGGACAATCTTAACAATTTGATCTCTTCACTTGCTCATCCTACCACATAGAGACAAAGAAAAATGGATAGCATGTGAGGTCATATACTATGACAGATGCCGGGATGGGTTTCTATAACAATGCAGCCACCACCTGTGTTCTAGTACACAGGGAACTATTAACAAGATTAGAATACTAACTTAGAAGCAGAGAAATTGTGATATAACTGAATTATTTAAATATGTACTGGATCGGCTTCGTACTTTAATAAGGGGTCGTCACAGGGTCGAAGGGGACTGGATCGGCTTCGTACTTTAATAAGGGGTCGTCACAGGGTCGAAGGGGGCTAAACTAAATAATGCTATAAAATAATACCATAATTCATTCTTATAAGACGAACAGGAGAACATAGGACGACGGATCTAGTCTGCGAATAATATACACACTCGTGCAACTAACGGAAATGTGAAACTAAGTATTAGAGTTATTACCTCTAATATTAGAAATCTCGTGAATCTGTACTCGTGAACGAGAGGTATTGGGACCTGTATCACAGACTATCTCTTAAGTGAACAAGTTCTGTCCGGCGATCAAACAGTTTCTTGTTGGCTCGGGCAAGAGGTTCTGAAATCTCACGAAACAGTAAAAAGGAACCAAAACAACTGAGGTTCAGATTATACGATTGGGACAGGGAGTCTTAGCTTTAAACTAAATACCATATATTAGATAGTATGATATTGTATTATGATTCAAATTCAAATAATTTCAGTTTCACAATTTACAATAACAATATGTCATATGACATAATCATTTGTAATTTATTTGCGTACGTACGATTTTGGTACAGACATATTATGAAATTAAACAGTTGTCACATATTAAAGGGCTAATAAAATGAAGACCGATTTCAATAAATCGCACCCTATCAGAACAAACAAAAACATTACACATGCGGTACAAAGGGATGTGTATTGTCATCACGACTGTTCCATATAATTTAAAACATGGAATCTTGTCAATTCGTGAAAAAAGACAAGTATTCTTGGTCATGGATATCAGAATCTCAGTAAAAAATCAAAATGATAACTCATTAATTTTTGTTTTATTATTTTTTAGTGTTTTTAACTAAACTTTTATTAACCTTGCATACAATAATTTTTGACGCCTTAAAATAGATATCTACAGATTTATCCATCATAGTATGATAATGTGTAATACAATGCTAGCTAGATATAAAAGATCACAACCATATTGTTCATATGATACATATACCTGCATGGTTTTCTGTAATGTTAGGAAGTTGTGGAATTTGTACAATAGATCAAATTAGTAGACAAAGGGAGATAACTTCCGTGCAATGCTTTAAATATTTTAACATACAATTTTCAAGCAAAATGGCACTAATTCAATTATAAGTCACAGAACTCATATTAATTACATTTACATTTTCAGCATTTTTACTTGGGACGATTACAATATAGTATGAACAATAAGAGCATTTAAACAAAAAAAGGAATGGAACTAAAATGATTACTCGTTCCTTTTTCACAAAATTGACATTTTACACTTACAACATGATATACATTACAATTCGATATAAGAATGAAAATGAGAAATTATAATAATAATAACTACCAAAACAAGATGTAATTGTGGTATTCAACACCGAGATACAGGCCGTGGACAAATAGTCTCAAAATCAAACATGGATTGACTTCAGCCGTGGACAAATAGTCTCAAAATCAAACATGGATTGACTTCAGCCGTGGACAAATAGTCTCAAAATCAGACATGGATTGACTTCAGCCGTGGACAAATAGTCTCAAAATCAGACATGGATTGACTTCAGCCGTGGACAAATAATCTCAAAATCAGACATGGATTGAAATCAGCCGTGGACAAATAATCTCAAAATCAGACATGGATTGACTTCAGGATGCTATTGGAAAAAAAACGTCAACAAATAGTCTCAAAATCAGACATGGATTGACTTCAGCCGTGGACAAATAATCTCAAAATCAGACATGGATTGACTTCAGGATACTATTGAAAAACAAATGCAGTTTTATATGAAATATAGGGATACTTTACATTTAATATACAGATGTCCGCTGTCTGTATGAAATAGGCAGCAGAGGTTTCGCACCCGCCACAACTCTGGTATTATATAATGTTATTGCAATGTTTTATAATTTATTGGGATGGTTTGTAAAATATATTCTCCCATTTTACAATGTAAATTACCAATTTTGTGTTCCAATATTACCTGCTTGACTTGACTATATTTTAGAAAGTACTAGTAATTAATTGTAAGAATGGTGTTTTCATGTGAATATAGTACAATGAGGGCGAATCCAGGTACAATACAATACTGTGGACGAAATTTGAATGTATAAGGTTTGGCATGACTTCTCTTCTCACTGTCTGACTAGTGTTGATCCCAACAACTGTACCAGATGAGTTTATTTATTCAGACCTAAAGTGTCACATGAGTAATATTTAGCTTAATGAAGTTGCACACCTCTACAACAATTGTTTCTAAAACACGCCGTCTAATGACTTGCTGAAATTCTACAAACAAATCGTCGGATAACTTGCTGAAATTCTACAAACAAATCGTCGGATGACTTGCTGAAATTCTACAAACAAATCGTCGGAAGACTTGCGGAAATCATAAGTATGTTATGAGAAGTGTTCATGACAACGGTGTCAGATATGACCGTGTCATATATGTAATAATCTAATACCAAAATGTCTCTTGTTCAAGTTTTGCAAAAGATGAAGTCTTTACAACTTGTCCATGAGCGAACCTTTGCCGGAATGAAAAGTCAGGGTGTACCATTTCCAAGCTTGTTATACTACCAAGTTTTGCCTTTCTGTTTTTTCTAAAAACAAAAATAAAACTATTAATAGTACTAACTGAAATTACTAAATCACCCAGTGTGTTGATTTATGATAGAATAATGTTAAGTTGATGTACACGGGGTCGTCATTTGAACACAAAAAGTGTGGAATATAGTAATATGTTGCTGCCAATGTGCTATTTCTTCTAGATCGAGATATGATTTATTAATGTTTTATGCATGTATATGCTTCAGTAAGGTGAAAACTTAAGCAAAAGCTTTTAGACAGGAACATCTTTAACAAATACACGCGTAAAAGGGGAATACAATGACTAACCGTTTATAAATGGATGGTACACTTTTACTGTTTCTTGTATAACATAAACAATGTGTTTTTGTAGCTAGAAATGGCTGACTTAAATGTCGATGTCAAATCTTCGTAATTTGTTTCATGGCTGCTGTTTGTCGAAGTTCAGTTAGGATTTAAGGGGTTATTGTTCGTTTTGTTGATATTATTGGATTGATAATATTCTGTTCATAACTTGTGATTTTTATCGTGATACATCTATTTATTATAATTACCTTAAATAGTGAGTGTATTTCAACAGAAAGGTAGCGGCTATAATTATTAACAAGATGATAACAGCTATTATTATTGGTATGATAATTACATCTACAAAAAAAAAGGAGAAGAGACGTTTATACATATTAAACAATATTAACCACTCCAGGGTAGGCAGTAATATTCTTGTCTATTTGAAGTATACATTTCCAAAAATAAACAGCGCTTCTGAGCTTAATTGACAATTGTCTGTCATTATATAAATATTTAGAAATTATAATAGTTTGTGTAAACTCTCAATATTTTTCATTTTAATATAACTAACTATAGTCGTGTTTTAAAACAAACAATTCTAAGACAACATTTTCAATGTCAATATGAGCATCAAATGCATGCAATTTTGCTTCAATAAAGTGTAGCATTGTAAACGTTTGATCATATGAAAGATTTTACCATAACACTTCTTTATCCAGTGTGATTTAGTGGTCGTGATCGTATAATAGTTGGATTAACAACTGCATATGCAATTAGTTTATATCACCACTAGCATTGTGAGTTTGAATCCCGCTCATGGCGAGGTGTACTCGATACAACTGATAAGTTTATCAGTGACTTGAGGCAGGTCGGTGGTTTTCTCCGGGTATTCCGGTTTCCATTACCAATAATACTGACTGTCACGATATATTGAAATATTGTTGAAAGTGGCGTTAAACACAATAACCCCAACCCTAACACCAGTAACCCCAGTATGATTTATATATACACAACAAATCTATTTATTTATATCATATATCATTATTTCTAATCCTTTTAGAGGATGAGTTTACAATTATATTCTTATTCTTATCTTTTTATCTCGATCTTTGATTTTGTTTCTCTTGTATTATTACTTTTAACATCCAAATGACAAATCTACACGTATATTATTTGCTTAGGTTAAACAAAAATATTGTCTTAACAAATTAAAATCCTACAGACCTGGGTTGTTTCCCTCGTCAGGAATAATTCCACCATCGGGTGTTGTTATTATTGTTGTAAGTGCTTCGGTTGTTGTTTGTGATGAAACTCCTGTGCTCCCATGCACACTATTTATCAATTCCGTATATAACGACATCGATGGTAATGTTTGAAGCGATAAATCCTTTACGGATGATAACATAGATGTTGCCATATTACTGCCCTCTGGTGTTAACATATATGACGAAAAGTCAACTGCTAGTGACGATGAAGTTAATATACTTGACTGAAAATTATATTCTGTTGAAGTTATCATTATTGTCGACGGAAAAACGTCTAATAACAAAGTTGACGGATACGTCGAAAAATCTATTACGTTTGTTGATGATACCGCTTGTGTTGTTAAGATTGTTAATGGTTGTGAAGTAGTTTCTTTTGATATTATCATTGGTGATGTAATACTTATAAATCCCGACGAAGGAATGTATATTGCCGATGACGATGTTTTTCCTGTCCAATCTACTTGTTTTGACGTTATTGCTAAGGTAGACGACGGTACACTTATTGCATCTGACGTTCTTGATGTCTCTGTTGATATTGATGACGCTGCAATAGTTGCTGCTGATAGTGAATCTCTTGTTTGTGTTAACACTGATGACGATGCAGCTGTTGCCGATGACGAATCTATTGTCAGGGACGACATTGTGGATGTTAACATTGATGTCGTTAATGGCGAATATGTTGTTTGACTTAAGATTGATGACGATGTAATTGTTTTCGCTTGTGACGAACCTGTTGTTTGTGATAACATTGATGACGTCATTGTTAAAGCTGATGATGAATTTATTGTTGGTGCAGATATTGATGATAATGATATTGCTGCCGTTAATGATGCATCTTTTGTTTGAGACGACAATGATGACGCTGATGATGAATCATGTGATAACGTTGATGACGATGAGATTGTTGCATCTGATGATGAATCTATTGGTTGTGATAACATTGATGACGTTGTGATTGTTGTCGCTGATGATGAATCTATTGGTTGTGATAACACTGATGACGTTGTAATTGTTGACGCTGATGATGAATCTATTGGTTGTGATAACATTGATGACGTTGTAATTGTTGACGCTGTTGATAAATCTGTAGGTTGCGAGAAAATTGATGACGTTGTAATTGTTGACGCTGATGATGAATCTGTAGGTTGCGAGAACATTGATGACGATGGTATAGCTGACGCTGATGCCGAATCTATTGGTTGTGATAACATTGATGACGATGGCATTATTGCCGTGGATGATAAATCTGCTATTTGTGATAACATTGATGACGATGTGATTGTTGGCGCTGATGATGAATCTACTGTTTGCGAAAACATTGATGACGATGATAGTGCTGCCGCCGATGATGAATCTCTTGGTTGTGATAACATTGATGACGAGATGATTGACGAATCAAATGTTTGTGATGTATCTATTGTTTCTGGCGATGTGACTGTTGTCGCTGATGATGAAAATGTTGTTTGATCTAAAAGTGCGGAAAATGATATTGATGCTGTTAATGACAAATCTGTTGTTTGTGACATAATTGGTGACGTTACAATTGTTTCCGCTGATGCCGAATCTATTACTAAGGACGACATTGATGAAGCTGACATTGTTGCCATTAATGACAAATGCATTGTTTGCGACAACAGTGATGACAATAGGGTTGTTACAGCTGATGATGAGTCTATTGTTTGATCCAAAATCGATGACGATGACATTGTTACGGCTGATGATGAGTCTATTGTTTGATCTAAAATCGATGACGATGGCATTGTTACCGCCGATGACGAGTCTATTGTTTGATCTAAAATCCATGACGATGATATTTTTACCGCTGATGACGAGTCTATTGCTTGATCTACAATCGATGACGATGACATTGTTACGGCCGATGACGAGTCTATTGTTTGATATAAAGTCGATGACGATGCCATTATTACCGCTGATGACGAATCTGAATGATCTATGATCGATGACAATGACATTGTTACGGCTGATGGCATGTATATTGATTGATCAAAAATTGATGACGATGACATTGTTACCGATGGTGGCGAGTCTATTGATTGATCTAAAATAGATGACGATAACGAGTTTATTGTTTGATCTAAAATCGAGAACGATGATATTGTTACCGCAGATGACGAATATATTGTTTGCGCTAACATTGATGACGATGTAAATATTGAAACTGACGTTGCGTCTATTGTAGAAGCGATCGTTTGTGATAACGTTGATGATGATGGAAATACTGAAGTTGACGATGCATCTATTGTTGTTTGTATAACCGTTGATGGCGATGAAGATGAATCTATCGATGTTTGCAGTAATGCTATTGACGATACAATAGATGTGACTGATGATGAATCTATTGACGTTTCTAGTAACATTGATGGCGATACAAGCATAGGGAACATATCGGACGTGTTTACTGATATTGATGAACTATCTACTTGTATTGATGTTAATGTTGATGTCATTATGTCATTTCTTATTGTTATTACAGTTGATGTTGGTGGTATATCACTCCTTATCGATGTTACCACTATTGATATCGAATCATTCATTGTCATCAGTGACATCAATGAAATGTCTTGTATATCAGACAGTGTATCAATAATGGTTGGAATTACTATGGAAGTTGAATCGAATGACGGCATATAATATGTGGACGAATATGAAATAGTTGCCGCTAATGTGGAATGTGAAAGATAATTATCAGTGGATGACAAAAATGATGACGAATCTGATATTACAGAATCTTTTGTTATTTCTGCTGTGATAATAGATGTGATAAACGGTTGTGAATAGTACGTTGTTTGATAAATATCTGTTGCAACGCTTTTTGCCTCTGTTGTTGAAGATTGCTGACCCACAGAGAATGTTGTTTCGGGCGATGAAACAGGAGACGTTGTAAACACAGTCGATTTATATTTGCTTACATAATTCGCAGAAGAAATTGTTGGTGACGAGTCTACACAGTTGGACTCATCTGTACCGTCTAGACACTCTGTCACACCGTTACACCTTGCATCAGAAGCAACACATTTACCGTCACCACATTTGTATTGACCCTCAGGACAGCGAGTGGTGCCTTCACCTGAAATGTCGTATGAGCTATAAATCTAATATTAGTTAAAGATATTGCATACTTATGTATAACAATATAGTAATCTCAATTTTTTTCAAGATAAAACATACCTGATATTTTATAAGAAAGGCTTGGAAATAACAAGGGGGAGTCAGAAGCCGTAAATCGAAAGACAGACCACACATTGACCACAAGGAAAAGAAAAAAAAGACAAACAATAAATGTTAGAAAATATCGAAGGGGTAATCAAAAGTAGACAATCCAGAGATATGGGCAACATAGGATGCACAAGACGAAGACAAACAAAACAAAAACACAACACAATATGAGATGGACACCATTATACACACAAACAACTGAAGGAAAAGACGAACCTTACATCGTTTTAATGCGGAAATCGGAACGTAAAGACAAACACAAAAATTACTAGGGGTGCACTCGGGCACTGATGAAAGGTAAGCAGTTCCTGTTTCTTATATGACGCCCACCGTGTTACTCATATATGCAGTCAAGTCCGATAAAATTGCTTGAAATGTTCAGCTAAATACTAAACAGAAATATATAGTTTGAGGAACACGACCACCGCTAAAATCCTGGGGTGAACTGTGGTGCTCCGAAGGGTAAGTATTTCCTGTTCCATTACAGGAACCTGTCGTGTTACTCTTAAAATCATGTGATAAATTATGAAAAAGAAAAGGAGTACGGGATTGTAACCACGTCAAACGGAACATATTTGTGGTCATTTGTGAAACGGATATTCCGTAACTGTCATGAAAACCGTAAAACGTTCGAAGTGATGTCTTCACCGGCTATGAACCATCAGTTCAGTAGTTTATTCAGTAGCAGCAACACTTTATTAAGGAATTAATGCTGGAGACGTCGTAGTCTTTGCTGTTGGAGATATATTTCTTCAATAAATATGTACATGAATTATACAGCTTTAAATTACTGTAAAACATGATGACTGGTATTATGTTATCTTGAGTTTGTAGAAATACAGTGAGGTGTTAACAGTTGTTAAATATAATGCTCTATGATATATAATGACTTAATATAATATACATATAAATAATCATACCCAGTAGTTTAACAAGGTAGATCACGTAGATGGGAGACGAACATAATAATAGTTTATGCTTGACGAAATCAACAAAAAATGGAGATACATTTTAATTGCAGATTTATGCGACCTGAAATATTACACTTCACATAGATTGTGTTAGTGTTAATGATAAAATGATTATATTGTATAAAGTTCGTGTCATAATGGCTTGTGTGATTTATGCTTAAACGGATAAATATTATTTTTACCTTTTGAAGTGTCAATGAAACAGAAAGTACTATACATTTGTACGTATCTCATATCTTACACAAAACACGCAGTCAAAATGACTTTTCATCTTTGTTCATTTTCAAATAACGTTTGATCAGATGTAATCGAACACTTGTAGTTTTGAAGTCGAACAGAACGATTATTTTTGTTCGAATTAATCGAGCATTTGAATTATCAGGATGAATTATGCTCAAACATACAATGGAAAGTCTATGTTGTTACTTAACATTGTCCAAAATACGACTCATCCGAATTTGAGATAGAAGATTGACATCATTTTTACCTGTGATCCATACTGACGGTGTCGTTTTGAATCTATTGTCCTGACAATGGCGAGTCATACATGTATATATCTGTTTTTTTTATGTGTATCTATATTACTTTCCGGGTGTTTTAGATTGTTTTATATGTTTTTGTCTTGTATAGTTTTTCAGCGATACAACACCAACGTAAAGATGATTGTTGAATACTGATTAGACTTGTTTCATTATTTATATTTTTTAGTCTGCACTAGGTGCTTTCACTTGATACCATTGCTCTTGTTCCATTACTATCGTGTATTTGCAACCTTTTATATTAAGAAATTAAGAGTATATATAAAAAAAATAGTTTTAGCATTTTATGTTTCGATCTTGAACTCATACGGTATGATTGCAGCTGACACAGATCGACAATAATATTTTACCTGTACGTGTGACTCCTAAAATTGGCATGTTACGATTGTATTTTAAGGACGGTGTGATGTTACTGTTATACAACTTATTTATTGTTTATAGGTGTATTTATATACTACTCTCTTATCAACTTATTTATTGTTTATAGGTGTATTTATATACTACTCTCTTATCAACTTATTTATTGTTTATAGGTGTATTTATATACTACTCTCTTATCAACTTATTTATTGTTTATAGGTGTATTTATATACTACT
>MJUT01057041.1:116908-130171 GCA_002080005.1 Gigantidas platifrons
TATTGTGCCTACAACAATGAAGTAATTAATTACCACTCAGCTGAAGATAACACGAAAACTGGATCTTGAAAAACTGAAAAAGAAAACATGAAGATTTTATTAATGAAGCATAGTAAAAAATCTTGTTAATGAATTATAGTCCAAAACATCCAAGCAATTATTAAAAAGGAAAAACTAAATTATAATAAATAATTGAAAAAAAAAACTTGGCGGGGAAAGTACTGTAAAAAGAAAACACATTAAATGTCGGCACTCTTTCAAAAGTTTATGCATTGGTGGATCCGGTAGGGAGGATTTCGGAGAGGGGGGTCCCCATTTTCTCGAAAAATTTGTTAAAATTATATTAAAATTGTGAAAAATTAGACTGTAATCACATTTTTTTTTATTCTGAAACCCCTTTTCAATTGTCTGATTCCAAATTTGTTTTCCGTGGTAAAAAACATTGACATGTTAAATGCGCACTTAAAAACTTAAAAGTTTATGGGTCGAAAAATACTTTGTAATATTCAAAATATATTCTTACTTACTTTATTTGGCTGTTCTGAGTAATATTTGTGACAATATGGTTTTTTGGTTAATATCCATTTTCTACAAAAAGTTCAGTTCAATATAACACGTCTATCATTCCTAAAGATCATGTTGTAAAACAATACTGAATAACTAGTATTCAGCATTATCTTTCATTATTAACCAATCAATCTGTTTAATCCTTAAATACAACTCAGACTTTCAATCTATCTTTAAAGAAGGGGTACCCAATGGGGAAACCACAAAAATGTATCGTTTTATGGAATTAAATGTTTCTGTATTTATTGTTTTTGTTTTCTATGACACTCTGTAATGAATAGTTCGTGTATTTAGAATAACCTGGGGAGTAAGTTAGTTATGCACTTCGGTATACGGTGTTTCTGGATTAGAAACCCCTCGGGCCTCCGGCCCTCATGGTTTCTAATCCAGAAACACCTATACCTCAGTGTATAACTATTACACACAGATTGGTCCTTGATACAAGACATATAAATCCACAACTGTTTAAATTTCGTTACAAGTATGAAGATGCAAGCACCGCAAGGGTGATTTTTAATAAAGGGAATTTTTGTTTTAGTTACGATTTAAGAAGCGCGTATTACCATATCCATGTATAATTTTTTGATACAGATAGGACATATCTGGGGTTTCAGTGGGAAAATAAATATTACGTTTTTAACGTTTTACCATTTGGGCTGGCTACAAGTGGCTATATTTTCTCAAAGGTTATGAGAGAAATAGTAAAACACTGGAGAAGCCAAGGACTGAAAATTATCATGTACTTAGATGATGGACTAGGAGGGGGAGGGTAATTTTTTGGAAGCTTTAAAAACCAGTAATAAGGTGAAATCAGATTTAGATAACTTTGGAT
This sequence comes from Gigantidas platifrons, assembly GCA_002080005.1. Lineage (NCBI taxonomy): Eukaryota > Metazoa > Mollusca > Bivalvia > Mytilida > Modiolidae > Gigantidas > Gigantidas platifrons. Next base: position 118,308 of record MJUT01057041.1, read on the forward strand.
TTGTTATAGCACACAAAAATGTTATTGGACTCGTATGCAAACAGTTATTTGGCTCGGTTTCCAATGGGATATGATAGAAGGCCGTATAAGACTTTAATACAGAAGATAGGGTAAACAAAATGAAGGATACGATTACATGTTTATTGAGGCAAACAGAACGATTTGCTGATAAATTAGTTAGAGCTAGATTTTTAGTTTCTATCGTAGGGCAGATAATATCGGCTCAAGCAGTATTCAATGATGAAGTTCGGTTGAGATCTAGGTTTTCATATGACTGTATTCTGGCAAAAGTTAGCTGGAATTCTCTTGTATTATTAAGTCACGAGGCTATTGACGAGGTGACTTTGTGGTTAGATAATATAGAAATCATGAATGAGAAAGGGGCTGATTTGTGTCATTTGACAAATTTAATGATTGAAGATGTAGATATTTATTGTGATGCCTCAGAAGTAGGTTTTGGTGGTCATTTGACAATCCAAACAGAAGGTGAATCATGTAATACAAAAAGGAAATCAGTTGATTTTAAATGCAAATCATTTGATTCGTAAAGAAAATCAGTTGATTCAATAGTTCAATCTATAGATTCTTCAAGTGAATCAGGTGATATGTTCGGAAGCTGGTTTTCGTTGGAGAGAACGGAAAGTTCGACTTGGCAAGAGTTAGAAGCAGTCAACAGAATATTGAAGACATCTACTGATATTATAAAGGAAAAGTGTGTGAAAGTTTTCAGTGATAACAAAAACGTGTCACACATACATTTGTACTAAATGTAGGCAGTAAGAAAGAAAAAAACTGCAACAAATCGCAATGTCAGTACACAATACATGTAAAGAACACTCAGTTAGTATGCTAACACAATGGATTCCAAGAGAATACAATACAAAAGCAGACATATTGAGTAGGTTCTCAGATTGTGACGATAGGGGAATACAATCATGGGTAATAAAATATCTAGAAGAGTTATGGGGTACGGTCACATTCGATAGATTCGCAGCTGATTACAACACAAAATGCAAAAAGTTCAACTCCAAATCTTGGTGTAGATGGACTGCAGGAATCGGTGCATTTAAACAAGACTGGACACATGAATATAATTTATTAGTTCAACCACCGTCACTAGTACCATGTGTGATAAGGAAATCACAAAGCGAACGTTGTGAAGGTGTTCTTATAGTACCAGAATGGAGATCCACTCCTTTTTGGTCAATGATCATTAGATTTTGCAGTAGATCACAAATATTTACATGCATTCAATTTAGTACATAGGGGGAGAGGTCAGAATGACGTTTTTGGTAGAAAATTGTTAAAATTTAGGTTAGTTGCACTTAGGATAAAATTTTGATTGAACATTTTAATTTTACAGGTTTAAAGATTGATCAACATGTCCAAAAAGCAGCTCTTGAGAGTGGTGTAACAGAAGACAGTCCTTTTATATAAACTTTGTCCGAAAATGTGCAGGCTATTATTGGAGAGCAAAAGTGACAATACTACAAAATCATATTTTTACGGATTTAGACGGTGGGAACAATCTATTACGAAACAGGGTTATCCTTCTTTGCCGGCTCAACCGGTTCATGTTGCTTTGTATTTGACTTACTTATTAGGTCAGGGATCAACTTTTCACCCGATAAACAATGCATTGTATTCTATTAAGTGGGCACATGAAATTAGTGGTTTAACAGATCCTACGAAAAATTATTTTGATACGGGAAGCCACTAAGCATACAACTTACAAAAAAGTTGTTAAAAAAGAACCCATTACTGTAAATATGTTAATTGAATTATGTGACAAATTTATTAATTGCATCAATTTATTGGTTATTAGAGATTTGACAATGATTTTAATAGGTTTTGCAGGATTTTTAAGATTTGATTAACTTAGTTCTCTGAAATTTAATGATGTACAAGTTAAGGAACAATTTTTGGTTTTACACATAAATAAAAGTAAGACAGATCAGTGCAGGCAAGGGAATGCAATTTTTTATTTCTAAAGGAACTTCAGTAGCTTGTCCTGTTAGTATGTACATGTATATAAAATATGTAAAATTGGCAGGATTCGACGACTGTTCTCAACAATTTTTGTTCAGACCGATATTTAGATCCGAAAACATATGTAAATTGATTTACAAAAATAAGTAACTCAGTTATACGGCAGCTAGGGAAAATATAATTTCTAGATTAAAATTAGTCTCTGGAAATTTGAACATATGTTTTCATTCATTAAGATCGGTAGGGGCCACAGCCGCAGCCAATTCTGATGTCGATAATAGGTGTTTAAAAAGACACAGAAGGTGGAAAACGGACACGAGCAAAGATGGTTACAATGTAGACTCAGTTGAGAAAAGATTAAAAATTTCGCAAATTTAGGTTTGTGATTAAGTTTTTTTTGCACGCTAGTCCCCCCTTCTATGTGTGTTTTTTTTATCGAGCACGGTGGGCTGTCGGCAAAAACAGTTTTGTGTTTTTGTTGTTTTTATGAAACTAGTATGGGGTTATTACTTGTATTTTTCCGCGTTTCGTTTGAGTATAGCGGAAAAATATTGTACATTTGTGTATTGACGGTACGGGTTATTTGAATATTAAAAAGGTCAAGTGACCTGGGCCAATATAATTGGTTTTTGGTAATAAGGTTGCGAATCACTTTCTAGGTGCCGTGCACCGAGTTAACACAATTTTATATTGTGAATAAATATAACATTACACGATCATTATCAATAGATGGGTGTAGGTCCGAACACTTTTTCTCCTGAGACAGGATTGTGCATTTGGCATCGTAGACACAGGTTTCCAGGGATTTTTTCATCGATTTAATCGTTTTTATTTCTGGTCGTTCCTGGCCGGCCTTGACTGTCAATGAAGGGGAAATTTATTGATAAATAAGATATTTTAATATAAAGCATTAGTTAATCAACTTAGTGTACGTATATACAGTACATGTACTATTATTGTTATATACATAGTTATAATACATCTGGCGTACATCGAGCACGGCGGGCTGTCGGATGTACTATTATTGTTATATACATAGTTATAATACATCTGGCGTACATCGAGCACGGCGGGCTGGCGGATGTACTATTATTGTTATATACATAGTTATAGTACATCTGGCGTACATCGAGCACGGCGGGCTGTCGGATGTACTATTATTGTTATATACATAGTTATAATACATCTGGCGTACATCGAGCACGGCGGGCTGTCGGATGTACTATTATTGTTATATACATAGATATAATACATCTGGTGTACATCGAGCACGGCGGGCTGTCGGATGTACTATTATTGTTATATACATAGTTATAATACATCAGGCGTACATCGAGCACGGCGAGCTGTCGACAAAAACTAATTTTGTGTTTTTGTTGTTTTTATGAAACTAGTATGGAGTTAATACATAAAGAATTTATTATTATTATTATTAGTAGTAGTACATAATCATCCTACATCTACATTTTACATAGATTATTATATTGCAGTAGAATAGACAAATGGCACACTTCCGATTTATACAAGTCATTACTACATCTAAATATTATACAGATAATGAACAAGCTTTGATATCTAGTGAACTTCGACCCTATTTGGCATTATTAAAGATAAATGATTGAAATAAAAATGAATATATTACAAATGTGGCCATGATCCTTTCGGTATTAATGAAAATGATGAAAATGTTCAGTGAGTCAGTGAGTGATTGTTGTTTAAAGCCAAATCAGCACTATTTCAGCAGTATAATGGCGGGAACAAGTTAACTTTCAATGAGATGATGATGAGGTACGCATTGTACTGGACCAATATGCTTCTTTGGATTAGTTTTAGCTCTCTTAAATAACAGTCCGCGAATTGACATGTCGCCACACTCGGACACATTATCCTGATTCACAGCAAGCCAGTCTTTGTTCTTTCTCCTTAATGTTGCGTGCTTAGCAGAGAAGCAACAAATACCAATCTTATAGTCTTTGGTTTGTCTTCATGAAGGCTCGAAGCCATGATCTACCACACGCTATAAACCATTACACAACTGATGTGGTTGAATATTTTTATATATCCTCCATGACAGTCATAAGTATAGTGACGTGACCAATAGCTTTAAATCTATATAAAAAAGGACAACGTTATGGTAAAAAGGAACAAAAACATGGATAAATACAATTAACAAATACTGAACAAGAGGAACACGAGCAACACAAACCTCAACTAAATACCTGGGGTTAACTACGTACTTCGGAAGAGTAAAATTGTTGTTCTACTAGTGGCACCCGTCGTGTTATAGTCAACATCTAGTAATTAGGCATAATAAAGTAATAGTACATGTATTATTATATCAAGAAGGTGAGATGTAGATTTATATAGCAAGTGTGTATTGATAGTATTCGTAGAAATTATATTTGATGAGTCCTACTATTTTGCACAATATTTCTTGGTTATTGGGTTAAGGTCAAACTTTTTATTTCATAGTTTCTATAGCCCACTTTTCAAAATTACACGACAGTCACCTGAAATGTTTCTTGCATGGTTCCAGGCAAGTATTCCTAGCGATCAGTCATTTAATATGGCAACCAAAGCCTTTGGTGAATTGATTGATTGATTATTACGTTCTTAATTTCCAGCGAAAAATATTTCATGCATACCCAGGACGAGAACACGTTCAACATGTTGGTAGAGGAATGAGAGAGAAGGAAGGGACAACCATGTAATGACGTTCTATTGCCATTGAACAAGTATAGAGATGGGTAGAGAGGAAACAGTTTGCCTACTGTAGCACCAACAATACACCAACCATTTTTTGACAGAACATCTTTGTTTGTATGATTAGATCTATACCAATTAACATACGGTTTATTTTTGTTTTAATAAAAACTTCATACACATATTATACAATAAATGCTACCAATTTTGTAAGTCGCAAATATTTTTAGAAACATTCCACCATTTCAATGAAAAATATTGAAAACTTTAACATAGCTTAAAATATTAACTATCTGTACTTGTCATCTACAGTACTTTAGAGTCAGGACCTATCGTGGTCATGATCGTATTACAACCAACACTGCAATCAGTAACTAACCACTAACGTTGCGTGTTCGAATCCCACTCATGGCGAGATGTAACCGATACAACGCTATGTGATAAATTTTGTCAGTGACTATCAGCAAGGCTGTGATTTTCTCCGGGTACTCCGCTTTCCTCAACCAATAAAACTTACCACCACGATACAAATGAAATATTGTTGAAGGTGGCGTTAAACACCATAACCCTAACCTTACATACAACTTCAGCATGCAATACTCAATTAGTGGAGGAGGAACTTCTTACAAAATAGAACAAGACACCATCCCTGGTTTTAGTGTTACTCATTCTGTTAAATTACATATATTCACATTTTAATTTCTGTGTAGTAATATGCTCTAGGATTTCAGCGACAAAGCGATGTTCGTTTCGTCTTTTCTCCCGTTTGTGTTGTAGGTGGTTCATGTTTTATTTATAGTATTTGTATTTATTGACGTATACTGGTGCTCTAGACTATTTCAATATCAGATGATGTTCATGTTGTTTCACAATAACATGGCCGGTGCCACTAGTGGAGTAGAATATGCTTACTATTCAGGAGTAACTGAGTTCACCCCGAGTTTTAGTCGGGATCGTTTTGCTCGATCTGTATGCTTTGCATAATGTTTGTCGACTATTGTTTGTTTTTTTGTTTTTGTTTTTTGTTTTTTGTTTTTGTCATATTTTTCTTATGGCTATAGTTTGTACTTCATCGATTTATGAGTTTTTATCACACCTTTGATGTATCCAAAACGTTCTCATTCATGCATAATATCGTAGCTATGATAAATGATATCCTTGGGGTCCTAATATAAGCTTTGAAGACGAACACGGATTATCAAAGTTCGAGATATAATTGACATTGATTACGAAATGATAATGACAACTATACACTTTTAATTGAAATGAGATAAAAACACATTTGATGATGAAACAGAAAGACTATTGATGCAATATTCCATTCATACGTGATTTCTTTTTGTTTGTTGTTTTCAAACATTTTATTTGAATACATTTGATTTATGCATGGTGGATTAGCTTATGTCAAATTTTATGTTTCAAGTAAATAGTGGATTACCTTATGTCAAGCTTTATGTTTCAAGTGTTTATTGGATTTATGTATAGTGGATTGCCTTATGTTAAACTTTATGTTTCTAGTAAATGGTGGATTAGCTTATGTCAATCTTTATGTTTCAAGTGTTTATTGGATTTATGTATAGTGGATTAGCTTATGTCAAGCTTTATGTTTTAAGTAAATAGTGGATTACCTTATGTCAAACTTTATGTTTCAAGTACATAGTGGACTACCTTATGTGAAACTTTATGTTTCAAGTAAATAGTGGATTAGCTTATGTCAAACTGTATGTTCCAATTAAATAGTGGATTAGCTTATGTCAAACTTTATGTTCCAAGTGTTTATGTGAATTATGGTGTCAATTAAGATATAATAATGACGTCAGAGTCATAATTACATATGACGGACGGATGATATGTACTAACCAGGCGATGCTGACACTTTCGGATTTCTCTCTCTCTCCAATTTAATTGTGTTATTCGACATTGTGTTCTGATTTGTATAAAAAATTATTTTATATTTTGTGTTGTCTAACCAGATTGCAATTGTTGTATTGTTCCCTCTACTTGGTACTTTAACATTGTTTTATGTCAAATGAAAGTTATTTATAGACATGATTTGTTTTTCCTTTATCTCATTATATCATTATCTCATAATATTTTGGCACTCAACCGTGTCGGTGATGTGATGGCTATCGTGCTCATCTCGAGTACGACAGATCGTGGGTTCGAGCCCCAGCCAGGTCAAACCAAAGACTATGTAATTGGTATTTGTTACTTCTCCACTAAGCACGCAGCATTTAGGAGTTGAGCAAACACTGGTTGGCTCCAAATCAGAAAAAAATATGTTCGAGTGGAGTGACATGTCTACCCGCGGATTTTTGTTTCAGTGAGTTAGCACTATAACAATTCAACTAGGGGTGTTGATCTTGTACAAAGCGGACATTATTATCGTCACATCGATGGCAACCTGCTCTCGCTATAATACAGCTGAAAAATTGCTCATATGCCGTCAAACAGCAATCACTCTCTCACCTTTTGACAATCAATAACATCGTCCATAGGTCCACACCAGAGGTAGCTGAAGTATTGTTTATAAACTTGTTCTCGTTATAAATATAACTGTAATACTATTCACTTAACGTAAAGCAACAATCAGCAAATATGGTAATAGTTATAGTTATGGTATTTAACGCCACTTTCAACAATATTTCAGTTATATCGAGGCGGTCAGTTTTATTGATGGAGGAAACCGGAATACCCGGTGAAAACCACCGACTTGCCGCAAGTCACTGACAAACTTTATCACATAATGGCAAATAAATATAAATAATTATATAAATATACACTGTTTTTGCTGCATGCTAATCTATTAACTTAATATTATTTTTATAGAATCTCTTTCAACAAGGAACATGGCTGATCAAAATATCTTCTTGCAAAAGGGATAAATGGCAATTTTGATTAGTTCTTTAACGCTTGCGGGTCGGGTAGAACCTGTCAAGCCTATAAATTATTTTCCCCTTTAAAACAGTAACCCAAACCATATTTTTGTGTATTTTGTCCACATCGGTATGCAAAGGATCAGTGTCAAGAATGACGAAGTCTGCCTCCATACCAACTGCCAACATTCCAACCATGTTTTCCTGTCTCATTGCATATGCGGCATTTCTTGTATGCATTTCTATGGCCGATTTTACCGATACTGATTGGGAACCCCTTTGTGCTGCATGTTGAATACTAATGAAAGGGTTCATACTGCTCACATCCCAGTCACTGCTCAGTGTAACACGAGCATGAGTGTCTAGAACACTCTTAACAGGAATAAAATTTACAGCCCTTTGAACGCCAATGACATTCTCAATGTGATATCGTTGAGAAGGTAGGGTAAATTCGCCAGTGACTTGAAAATCTGCAATAACATTGAGATCTGCAAATCGTCCAATATCATGTGAATTTACGACTTCCAAATGAGTCATGCGATGTCGTGCGTCTATATCATTGTCCTGAGCATTTTCAATTGCATTAAGTACCTCGTTTACACCACGATCTCCTATTGCATGTATGTGGAAGTCAAAGCCTTTATCATGTCCGAATGATTGAAGTTGTTCAATGTAATTTTGCAACCTGTCCTGAGTAAAATAGTTCATACCTATGTTAGCAGATAACCCTGGTAGCTCAAGGTCTTTGACATAAGGTTTAAGCATGGCTGCTGTTGTACTTTCCAACAAACCATCCGAATATACTTTAATTTCATTTATTCGCAGAGAACACTTGTCTTCATAATAATTGTCAACATACATTTCTTTCAATTTCTTGATTTGCTCCTTGTCATCCATGTGGGGATATGCCCATAGACCAAGTACTGCACGAACTGTTAATTCGCCATCAAGACAAGCCAACTTCCAAGCCGAATGGTGTCCACGTTTCCAGTAGGTTCTTGCATCGCAAACAGACGTTACCCCAAATTTTCGAAGTTCCTCCAGTCCTAAAAGCAATGCATCATAATTCAAACTATCCAAATTTCCAAATGATTTCATGGCCAGGTCCATAACTTCGATACCCGAGTTTTCAAACAAAATACCATTAGGTTCACCAGTAGTTTGGTCTTTCATGATGATACCCCCTGGGCCATTAACCGTATCTTTATCAATGTTTGCTAGTCGTAATGCCTCTGAATTCGCCCAGAAAGAATGAGACGTCTCTTCCATTATTATAACTGGGTTTAAAGGAATGACCTGGTCAATGACCTCTCTAGGTGGTCGTCCGCCGCTCTCAATATGCTTCAAGATAGATTCGATTGAATGACCGTGCCCAAGAACCCACTTAATACCATCATCGTTTGGATTACATTTTGCAATTTCATCAATCATTGCCTCTGGGAGGGTATCCCTTGGAACCTTGCATGGTCCATTACCTTCCCACATTGCTTCCAACGGGTGCATGTGAACGTCATGGAAGCCTGGCAAGACTATTCCGCCATCTAGATTATATACTCTACTGTAATCTACAATTCATTGTTAAATAATATATAACATTATCCTGCAGTCATTACATTTGCTTTGGAATCAAGGTATTCACATAATGTTTTGCTTTATTTATCCATTAGACGAATGAGTTTCCAAAAAAGCCCCTAGTGCCTGAGCGTGGGACAAGAAACGATAGCAGTGTAGCGTGAACGGAAAAGAGTAGCAGTATAGGGTGGAACAAGAAACGATAGCAGCATAGCGTGGGACAAGAAACGGTAGCAGTATAGCGTGGACGGAAACGAGTAGCACTACAGCATGGGACAAGGAACGAAAGCAGTATTGCGTGGGACAAGAAACGGTAGCAGTGTAGCGTGGGCCAAGAAACGGTAGCAGTGTAGCGTGGGACAAGAAACGATAGCAGTGTAGCGTGGGATAAGAAACGATAGCAGTATAGAGTGGACGGAAAAGAGTAGCAGTGTAGCGTGTGACAAGAAACGGTAGCAGTATAGCGTGGGACAAGAAACGATAGCAGCATAGAGTGGACGGAAAGAGTAGCAGTATAGAGTGGGAACAAGAAACGATAGCAGTATAGCCTGGACGGAAAAGAGTAGCAGTACAGCGTGGGACAAGGGACGATAGTAGTATAGCGTGGGGCAAGAAACGATAGCAGTATAGAGTTACCAATAGTGAAAACGGTAGCAGTATAGAGTGGACGGGAAAGAGAACAATAGTGAAAATGGTAGCAGTATAGCGTGGGACAAGAAACGGTAACAGTATAGAATTACCAATAGTGAAAACGGTAGCAGTATAGTGTGGATGGAAAAGAGAACAATAGTGAAAACGGTAGCAGTATAGAGTGGACGTGAAAGAGAACAAGGGTAAAAACGATAGTAATGATGCTTATTTCAGCCCTTGTCATTAAAATTTGGAAGATGTTTTGGACTTTTTTTAAATGGCAGGATATCAATTCCACCAATATCAACAAAACGAACAATCATCTCTCATCTTAACTGAACTCATTCAAAACAATAATAGACGACGACATATGACGTTGGCAATCCTGGTCCTGGTTTGGGACAGACATATAAGTATTTCGGAGTAAACCGGTTAAGGGTATGTATAATAGGTTAATAATGGATCAATGAGGTTAATATTTTTCTCTCTGTTTATGGTCAGTTGCTATTGTTTCTAGATTCATGATTTGACTAAATAAATAGCTTTGAAATGATAATTTAACGTAGCTGTCTTATTTCGTGCACACGTTGCGTTTCTGCAATAACCTTCATCGGGTACGCGGTACGCTCAAAGTCAAAGGATTGGAAAGCTAAACAATATACACTTATTGACTGGGTATAAGGGTAATGGCACTTTTATTGTCCCCAAAGTACCAACTATTTTCCGAGGTAACGCCGAGGAAAATAGTTGGTACAGAGGGGACAATAAAAGTGCTATTACCCGAATATCAAGTCTATAAGTGTTTTGTTATACTGAACAACTTTGCAATTCAAAATTCTAAATTGTACGCCCTTTTCTGATGGATTTCTGGTCTACTTACTTAGTGTTGTTTTTTTTAAACTAATACATTTTCATGTGTGTGTATTTGAAGAAGAAATTAACATGAAAAACTTTTTTTATTTAGTTCGTTCTTTTTTGTATGAATATTGACATTTGTCCTCTATTCCATTATATACGTCATTTAATTTAAATCAATGAGATGAATGATTTAGAAAAGTCCGGGAGATATGATTGCTGAAATTACCATTGTTTACATGCTGTTTGCGTTTAAATTGTAGAATATATTGCACATTTCAGTAAAAGTATGATTAAAGTCTGTCAAGAAACAAATTCAGTTTATTTTTTGGAAAAAAATGTGATATAATATAAAATATAAGATTATGGAAAAATTAACGTTTGCAGCACTTTTTGCCAAAGCTTGTGTCTTGCTAATGAAGAAAACAAAGCAATATCACATATATTATTTTACGCATTTCCATCATAACAGGATTTTGTTATTGCTCTTATATCTAAATGTCCGATTAACGGGTACGATAACCTATCCGTTAATTTTCTCCGTAAACTAGAAGATTAACGGGAACGTTAACGGGTGCGTTAAGTTACGGAGGCTTCGTGAATACCAATTTTTTAGCGGAATTTTTAAACGGAGATGTTAACGGATGCGGTAGTTAACGGACGCTTTGTGAATAAGGTCCCAGGTCCATATCAGATTCGCTCTTCGAGCTCATCTGATATGGACCTGATAATCCTTGTCTTGCAAAAAAAATACTAATAACTAATATTTACACGGTTGTTAACGTTTTAAACATCTATATTCACTGAAAATAATCAACATATCAAAAATTATTAATATCCGGCCTCGGCCAATCAATCATTGACCAGGTCCGTATAGTCATGAGTAGACCTCATTAAAAGTCAATAATTGTACATAATAACGTTCATGTAGAATATCAAAAATGGCAATCTTATAATGGTGCAGAAAATTAAAATTCACATATAAAAAAATAATCAGGTTTGTTTTTTTCAATTATTAACAAAAAATAACAGAATAATACACGACTTAAAAGATATCAAAAGAATTCAAATTCGAGTTTACATTGAATTGACCTTAACGTACTTAACTCATAATACTAATGAATAAAGAACAGTGAATTGACCTTAACGTACTTAACTCATAATACTAATGAATAAAGAACAGTGAATTGACCTTAACGTACTTAACTCATAATACTAATGAATAAAGAACAGTGAATT
>MJUT01057041.1:131551-146147 GCA_002080005.1 Gigantidas platifrons
TGAATTCGAGATATAGACCGAAGTAGAAAAAGAGTGGTTATGGTGTTTAACGCCACTTTCAACAATATTTCAGTTATATTGTGGCGGTCAATTTTATTGGTGGAGGAAACCAGAGTACCCGGAAAAAACCACCGAACTGTCGCAAGTCAACGACAAGCTTTATCACATAATGTTGTATCGAGAACACCTCGCCATGAGCGGGATTCGAATTCACAACTTCCGTGGTGATAGGTAGTGATTGTACAGGTAGTTGTAAATCCAAATACCATACGAACACGACCATGACGGTCCCTAAAGGAAAATGAATTAGAGACATAGACTAAAGCATAAGAAGAAACATTTATACAGCACAGATAACGCATGTCAACATGTATTTCTTTTTGTTTTGTTTTGTTTTTGGCGTTACAATTTGAGAAAATTCTATGAAATATGGCAGCATGTTTTAAATGAAGACAACTGTTCTAACTTACCATTATAAAATTTTTCTGCATTGTAATTATCACCAATGTACACTATTTTACCATTCTCATCATTTACTACCATAGCTTGTGCTGGATTTTGGTGCCAGCTATCACCATATACTGTGTAAATCTTTCCACCGACATAGATGGAGTATGATGTATCCACCAATACTTTAGACTGTACACACCAAACTACACCCAACACATATATAATACAAATGACAACTGACATCGTATATATAGTATTAAACGTTGTCATGTAATAATCTGAAATAGAAGTGAGTGAGTCATTGTTGTTTGACGCCCAATGGGACATTTTTTTCTCGGCTTTATCATGGCGAGAACAAGTTAAATTCGATTAGATGATGATGATGATGATGATGATGATGATGTACGCTTTGCACTAGACCAACAGGTTTAATTATATCTTTAAGTAAACAACAGTGCGCGTGGGGTTGACATGTCGCTCCACTCGGACACATTATCCTGATTCCGGACCAATCAGTCTTTGCTCTCACTCCTTAAGTTGTGTGCTTAGCAGTGAACTAGTAAAAACCAATTTTATGGTCTTTGATTTGCTCCGACCGGGGCCAAACCCCATACTCGAGGCAAGCACGGTAATCATTACATCACCGATGCAGTTGTGAAAGAGAATATGAGTGGAAGTTAAAATATAGTTTCACAGGAGACTACCATATTTCGTTTGCTCTGATAATTAATAAATGTCAATTTGAACAGGTAAATGAATAAATTAATGATTCATTGTTATATACGTACATGAACGTTATATAATTATAATATGAGACAGGTACAACCTGTTTGAAGGACTAAGTCCTATAATGTTTAGAGGAGGAATGAGAAGGGAATGCATTATTTTTCTCAAGTACTTTTTAAAGTTTTTTTTATTTATTATTTGGCTGGAGTTATCTCTCTTTGGGTTTGACTGATTTGTTAAATAATGCCTCTGCAAATTATGATAGCAAGTCGTCGTATTGAGATCAGTAGTCAGAAACTTTCCGCATATGCATTTAAGTAGTTTGTAGAGACTCTAGTAAGGATAAAACCATAACCTAGTCACTTGCAGATTCCTGTTTATAAATTAAAATTATCCTGGACTGTCGACTTTATGCAGTGTTTAGTACACAGCAGTTCTCCAACCAGTGGAGGAATATACTACACAATAACAACAACATATGACTGTTCCGTTCATTTAACCTACGCGCTCTTCCGCCGAGAATCTCGTAGATAGAGATTTTTAATTTATTAGAATTTTATTTCAAGTTTGTTTTGATTTTGCATAGAGTAAATAATTAAAGAATTGGGAATTTTTTATTGAACTATATTTCTTTTGCGTTTCTAATTATCAATTGATCTATTTTTTTTAAACTTCCGGTGAAAAGATTTTTGGCTATCAATACTCCTATGAAAAATCATATAGTTAAAAGGACTTCGTCCTTTATAATTGTATATTTACGGTAACCACTGGCGTAGCCAGGCGTTATTGGAAGTATATGCAAAGTAATGCGGCGAGAGTATTGGGGGACCCGTGCGAGTGCGAAGCCCCCTCCCTCCGAAGCTCCTGAGATTTCAGGATTTGAATGCTGTTTCTTGTCTAATTTTGGGCCAATTCTTATATGTTAATTTTAGTTTTAACTTCACAAGCCTATATTTTTGTCCATGTTTAAGGTAGATACTGTATTTTTATCTCGGACGAACTTAGTAAAACCTCAATTCTACACATGCATGGCTTATCATAAAAAAAATAGAAAAGTCTATCATGATATTATTGATCTTATTCTCCTTTAAATCCACAATTAAAAAAAAAAATTGGTCACAAAAACGGGAGTACTACAAATGTATCTGAAGGTAGTAGGGAGCCACCTTGTGGTCTTTAACTCATGTAAACACACCTATGACATCTTCAGTATCAATGTCAAATTAGGAGATAACTGTATAGAATTTACATCAATAACTGTATACGGCCATGTCGACTCATGTGACTATAAATGATCCAACAGAAAACATTCATATTCAGTGAGATATATATAGACAGTATATACATACATTGTTGGCAATTATAAACTTTATTTGTGCAAGGTTTAAAAACGGGAAAAAAAACGAGTAAACTCAATTTGCGACCATCAAATCTCCAATTGATGCCGTGAAATTTTCAAATACAATGCAGTTATTTCCATTCTAATGCAATACTGAAAATAAAAATGTATTCTTTCATATCCCTGGGTCTAAAAATCACACAAATTAAAATTCCGCGTAAAAAGAATCCCGGTACCCGGTGTCTAATGCAGAGCGAAGCACAGTAGACATTGGTTGGACAGGAAACGAGCCTTAGACACCCAAGCAAAATGTCAAATGTTTTTCCTCTTTGTGTGTACTTTGTCGGAATATATAAAAACATATTTGTGCTCGCATCGAAAAAGAAAGAGGAGCTCGTCAGAGGTTCGCTTTTCTTCCTGTTTTTAAACCTCACACAAAGAAATTTTATATTTGCTAACAATGTATGTATACTGTCTATATGATATATCTCACTGTATATGAATGTTTTCTGTTGGATCATTTATAGTCACATGACCGAAGACAATATACAATTATGGCCCTTATTAGAGGTAGACATTCGGATTTGTCAACCCGAGAGAGGTTGTTTTCCTGAGGGCTTGCCCGAGGGAAAGCAACCTTTCAATGGTTGGCGAATTTGAATGTCTACCTCTAATAAGGGCCATAATTGTTTTATTATTTTTTTTTCAAAACAAGAGAAAGCTATACTTCATGTATTCAATACTACATAAATATATGTGATTCCATGGTAAACAATGGACTAACAATTTCATTTCTTTTTTGTTATACATGTGATGCCATGGGAAACAACCCTATTTTTTTTGGAACAAAAACAACACCTAAATAACTTTGTAACCCTTGCTTAACTATTTCATGTGAAATAATCCATGTTTCTATGAAACAATAGACAAACAACCTCATTTCCAATGACAATGTTTTACCGTAACATAATTTGAATTGTTTACCTTTAAATTCCTGTACAAAATTTGAAATTAAACAATTATTCAAACTGTTTTTAATTTAATTATGGTTTTTTTCTGTTGTTAACATGTGTATCTTGCAGAAGAATATTCTTTTTTATATTTTTTGTAGATATTTTGTTCATTATCATTGATTGTTGAAATGAAAACCTCATTAACCCTTTTGAACGTAGGGTCTTTTATAATGTCTATTCCATGTTCAGAGCTAAAATGTCTAGCCAGTCCAAATCGTATGTTCTTGAGGGCAGAAAGTTTATAATGTTCCCCGTTTTTCTTCCTAGCGTCTGCGTAGAAATTTACCAACATCGCCGAAAGCTGGAGCTCCGACGAGCAGTATCTTTCCAGATCTACTTCCCTGTTTGTTGCCAATACATACTGTTACAAACACATCAATGCACCTTTTGTGACCTTTTTGATGCTTAGAGAGTCCTTTTCATTCATATATGTATGTTGTGTTTATCCAACAGTGTCAACACAAAAATAAACAAGATAACAGCTAAATTTAGTCAAAATAGCAGAAACAAACATCGTTTTCATCGATTTCAAATATCAAATTTCAAATATCGCTTGTTTTGCCACATGAAACAGTTATCAAGTCGCCATTAGAAAGGGACCTAAATGAGTGCCTCGTGTTTTACAGAAAAAACAATTTACAGCAGCCCTTAATGAGCCCTTAATGAGCAACAGTCTGAGGGGAGTGGTCGTTGGGGTCCGTTTGCCAGACAAAACAATTACAACCCTCTCCATTGTCTGCTCTCTTTCGTGTACTTCCGTTAATATGACATCACTACTTCACATTATGCCTCCATGATTTGCTGCAGCTGAACACTTGTCGCTAAGCAGCAATCAATCAATCGAGTATTTCGTGAAAACGTCGACCATAGTCAAACGTATATGCCCTAAAACAATCAATTAATATACAGACAATATTAGTACAGTGTCTTAAAATATAAAGCTTAAAAACTGGGATAAACGCGAGGTTCACCGAGTTTCTCCAGGGATAAACGCGAGGTTGACCGAGCTTCTCCAGGGATAAACGCGAGGTTCACCGAGTTTCTCCAGGGATAAACGCGAGGTTCACCGAGTTTCTCCAGGGATTAACGCGAGGTTCACCGAGTTTCTCCAGGGATAAACGCGAGGTTCGCCGAGTTTCTCCAGGGATAAACGAGAGGTTCGCCGAGCTTCTCCAGGGATAAACGCGAGGTTCACCGAGCTTCTCCAGTTTTGCACCAAATACACATAAACTTTACAATATAATTTAAGCTACTGCATTAATATTGTGTTTATTCTGCAGAAAAATCACATGAATCCATTGACGTTTATATTACGAATTAAATGATAAAATTATATAATTATCCCTTGATTGCCCCTTTTGATATTGGAAGGTAACAGGGGTACCAGAAAAAGTTATACAGTATAACAAAAATGTATCAAGTCAATGCAGTTTGCCTGCTCAAATAGAACAAGTGCAGGATAAATAATTATATTAGCTTTACATCTCCAGTTAGAGTAGTTATTAAAAGTAATGTCGATTATGTATACTCTAATTATCCTGATGTTAGCGCTCTTTAATCTTTAATTCTATTTTAAATTATTTGCAAGAAGAGTTTGAAGATGCTAAAGGGGTAATAAGAATCCGTAAATCAAAGAAGGACAGACAATAGAATGGCCAAGAGAAAAGGACAGAAGGACAGACAATAGAATGGCCAAGAGAAAAGGACAGAAGGACAGACAATAGAATGGCAAAGAGAAAAGGACAGAAGGACAGACAATAGAATGGCCAAGAGAAAAGGACAGAAGGACAGACAATAGAATGGCCAAGAGAAAAGGACAGAAGGACAGACAATAGATGGCCAAGAGAAAAGGACAGAAGGACAAACAATAGAATGGCCAAGAGAAAAGGACAGAAGGATAAACAATAGAATGGCCAAGAGAAAAGGACAGAAGGACAGACAATAGAATGGCCAAGAGAAAAGGACAGAAGGACAGACAATAGATGACCAAGAGAAAAGGACAGAAGGACAAACAATAGATGGCCAAGAGAAAAGGACAGAAGGACAGACAATAGAAGGGCCAAGAGAAAAGGACAGAAGGACAAACAACGATCAACAAAACATACACATAAAACTAAAGATTTTGTAGCACGAACCCCATTACAAACCGGGTATGAACTCAGGTGCTCGGGAAGGGTGAGGAGTGAGTATTTTGAATCAAGTCCTGTCGATTATACTCTTATTACCTTGATGTCATTAGGGCGCTTTAATCTTTAATTTCACTATAAATTATTTGCAAAATATGATGAATAAACTGTATTCGTGAAAAACTGATGCCACTTCTGTTAGGATGGTAGCTAACAATGCTGCCAAGTTACTATTCCAAGATTTTCTCCCCCTTTTTTAAATTATTTTCAGTCATTGCACTTTTCATTTAAAAGAATTTTAATTTGTAATTAAAATTATAAATGTCAGTTGGGTATTTAGATCATATATCTATAGAGCGAGACGTTTCGGTAGGTAAAGATGGTATTAAGAAATTCCTGGAATCTTCAATAAACAAAATAACTAAGATATTGTAAGTTATTATATAGATAGGTGTGAATTATGGAGATTTATCCGTGAAATAAATTCCGATATTTCACATGTGAAATATCAGTTTTTTCCCGCCAGAACTACTTTTAGACAACTATAAGTGTAGTGGTTACCTCCCTTGTTGTGTGACGGTGAATACACACATGATTGTAAACTGAAACAATTAAACAAATGAAAAAGTTTTAGTACTTTTATAAATTATTTTAATTGAATCATTTTATTGATACATTAAAATAAAACACTTGCTTATTCTAAATCGAATCATTTCACTGGCATAACAAAACAGATTTAAATATAAACAAACAACGGAAATGTTAAAAGTGCATTGTAGATTGTCAGTTTCCTAATTCCTTTCACCACCACTTTTCAATGAAAAATCGTCTGCTTTGAACAATCTTAAAATAAAAAAAAACCAAAACTAAATGTCTGATCATTTTCACGCATATACGGCAGCTGTAGTCTCAAAATTTTTAGAAGAAAATGATTTTGACTTTGAAAATGTGGAAATGCCAGAATTTAATATTCTAGATGTCCAAACAAATGTTCCAAATTCCAATGGCAATACAAATGAAAATGTATATCAAACTAAAGCCCAGTCGGGTAGATTTCAGAACGTTTCATTTGAGGACATTGATTCATTCGTTAGTTCGAATTCTGTTACACATGAAATACACACGACTCGGACAATAATAACACATCGTGCCTGGTTCAGATAAATCGGACTGACATTAGTCGCAATTGCAATTAATTTTTCCACAACAACTTTACAAATCCGCCCATATTCAAATAAAATTCAGAAACTCGTCCTTCATTTAAATTTCCAATTTTTTTCATCGAAGCGACAGCACTTGACTTGTTTGAATGTGCGGCCATATTGATTACACACTATCATTGCTCGTAGATTTATACGCGTGGAATGAAATATACAAATTAAATAAAATAATATAAAAGAAATTTTGGAAGTCTATATAATAAACAGTATAACTAATCATAGATTTTGAATATCAAAATAAGACCACTCGTGACCGAATACGCATTAAGGATTAAACTCGTGGACGGAACAAGTTCCGCCCACTCGTTTAAATCCTTATGCGTACTTCGGTCTCTCGTGGTCTTATTTTGATATTCAAAATCTACGATTAGTTATACTATATATAATGTATTCATATTAAAGTAAATTATGTACTTATAAACACATTCAAAATAAATTCAATAGCGACCGTGATTTACACAAGTACAGCCTATGGCGAAATTGATTGTGTGACATTTCATTACAATGATTTTAACTGTTTTTTTTTTTTATTAAAAGATTTGCCATTGAACTGAATGCTGGAATATCGACATAACTGTAACATATGTTATTACAAAATAAAACGCAATGTGTGGCTGTATTTAAGAATAAACTGTCGCTTTCCGGTTCCTATTAATCGACACAGATATTATTAAGGTTATTAAAAAACTCAGATATATACAATGTATGTATGTTATTTATAGACAACTGTATACGTGCACGCTATTTGCCAAATTGTAAATCGGCGCCCCTGCTCCTTCTTTAGAATAAAAACAAATGTAGACTTTATCACCCCTTTTTATTTCGAAAAGTCGAGATCCACCTCTAATGACCGTCAGGGCAGATCCAGGATTTCATGTTAGGGGAGACGCACTTTAAAAAAATCGCGCCGAGCGGAGAGAGGCGTGAAAATGTTTGGGGTATTTCGTATATTCAACCATTCAACCGATAGTCTTCAGACCACGGATGCGCTAATTATAAGAACCAACAACTACCAACCCTATTATAAGAAGTTAAGATTTTAATATACCATATCAGATGAAACAACCATTCCACTTCCAATAAATTAAACGTAAGAAGAGTTTGAAGATACCAAAGAGGTAATCTGAATCCGTATATCGAAGAAGAACAGACAACACAATGGCCAAAAGAAAAAGTACAAAAGGACAGACAACGATCTACAAAACATACACATAAATGTATTCTCATTGGACAGTCTGTCAGAGAAGAATTTATCGAAATCCATGTAATGGATAGGGTGTGCCGTTGGTGGGTGGTGTTGTCAGGTTATAATATACATTTATGGCCCTTGTTTTTAGGGAGATATGACTTCTGAGGATAAACAAAGCTTAATATCTCCCTACAACAAGGTCTATAATTTGTTTATTATACCGAAATTACACACCCAACAACAAAGCATTTATTAAAACTAAATTAACATTTTATTCAGTTTGTGTAGTTGTTTATGTTGATGGTTACATTGCAGTTATCCGAAAAATGAGGATTGAAACTAAACATTCCACAGTATGTGAAATTTTCTTTTGTGTCCATTTGTATGGCGTTGTTTGTTGCTTTCAACACGCGAAGGGCGACAACTCTTTGTGTACTTCCTGTGGAGGTCGTCATGGGGGCACGCGGCAGTGGGATACATGCTATTTATTCCCCGGAGCACGCGGTCTAGGGATACATGAAGTTTTGTCCTCCTGAAATGTGACTTTTTTTTTAACTAATCACAGACACTCTTATATCTATGAGGTATAATAATATAGAAAACCTTATCATATCATGGACCATAGACGGTAACGTTAAAGACATCTTGTAAATTGTGAGAAAGAGTAGGTGCATTGTAGTCCCTACAAAAAGTCAAAATGTTCGTCGTCCAGTGGAAGTCAAAAGTCATTGTCAGGTTGTCCCATCATCCATCATCTCTGTATATAGTTTTTGCTCACTTAAATCAAACGGTCATGTGAGTTATTGGCATAATAGCATTGCCTTCGTCATCGTTGACGTCGCCGTCGTCCGTAAGCTTTAACATTTCCATTTTCTCTGAAATCATTTTCCCAATTGGAACCAAACTTAGTATGGATGCTCCTTGGATAATTTTCTAAAAAGTGTATGTTTTTTGTTGTATTTTTCTATCAGAAATCCACCAAAGAAACAAGAGACCCGGGGCAACAAAAAGAGTGCTTTCCGTTTTTGTTAATTGTGTATACCTTTTATTTTACAACCAGGTTTGACGATTGCTTTACTTTATTTTCCTGATATAATTTTCTTTATGTTGTATGTATGTCAACAGATACTATAAGTCTCTTTTTGTTACGAAGATATAAGGTCGTCAAAATTGGACAAAAACAAAAACAAAACAAAACTGAATTTCTATTAAGCCTGATTTTGACTTTTTTGTATTAGATTCTGTACGACATTTCGCGCACGATTGTTATCAAATAAAGTTGACATACCATTTATGATCTGTGAAATACAAAGTGTTAAAACAAGATTTGTTTTCACTAATTCTCTCTTTTTTTTTTATTAAACTATTCATCAAGACAATATTAAATATACGGTGAATGTCCTCTGCGTTTTTATTAACATCTATTAGTTACATTTTTTTTGTATGATATTTATCGCTAGATCAAACGTATGTGGGGGTATTTAATTTACATATTAATATTAAGTTCATGAATATCTTTTTATTTGATAATTTTATATTTTTAATTGGTATGTTTAAAGTGAAATAACTATGTAGTACGATACTTAACAAATAGTTCACGGCACTGAGGGCCATATGGCAGTTATGGACCGGGATGTCACCCACAAAATATTATATGGATCGAAGCGAAGCTGAGGTCCATATAGTATTTTTTGGGTGACAGACCGGTCCATAAACTGCCTTATGGCCCGAAGTGCCGCGAACTATTTGCTATATTATACTTCGCGTCCAAAAACAAGCCCAATTATCTCCCGAAATAAAGACTCGAAAACGAGGCAGTCCACTGCCGGTCCATATAACGTTATATTGACCGGCTGCGCTAACAAAGACAAATAGGGAAAATAAAAACGTAAAGTATAATATATACTGATAGTTCTCTGCTGGATGTCTTCACACCAGAAAATTAGGGGGTGAGGAGTTCAAAAGGGGCGATATATACATATTATAAGGAAAATGGTGTCCAATACAAACATCAACCGGAAGTGTGCGTTATAAAGGACGATCTCCTTTTAACTATATGATTTTTCATAAGAGTATGGGCGGCCAGAAATCTGTTCACCGGAAGCTAAAAAAAATAGATCAATTGATATTTAGAAACGCAAAAGAAATATATTTCAATGAAACATTCCCAATTCTTTAATTATTTACTCTATGCAAAATCAAAACAAACTTGAAATAAAATTCTAATAAAAAAATCTCTATCTACGAGATTCTCGGCGGAAGAGCGCGTAGGTTAAATGAATGGAACAGCCATTTTGTTGTTGTTGCAAGTAAATTCCTCCGTTGACTCGGAGCACCCTACAATCACAGGTAAATGTCACTATTGGTGGTGGTACAATCCAGCCAAATGAAAAATTTTAAAACTACTTTAAAAATTACTTGAAAAAAATAATACATTCCCTTCTCATTCCTCTCTCTAAACATTACAGGACTTCGTCTTTCAAACAGGTTGTGCCTGTCTCATATTAATGTAATAAGGCAAAGGGTGTCCAATGCAATACAAACCTTAACCGGCAGTGTGCGTTATATTCACTATTTAGATTTTATTTCTTTATTTTTTGAAAGTCTTCATATCAAGTTTTATTCATGTAATTAGATGATTTATTTATTACTTTAAACGTGTATTTTATTGTCAATGAATTATACATACAATGGACCAGACACAAGTTATAAACTTACGAGGTCTTCTCCGTTACATATAAATCATTAAAAAGACAATATATACTCTCCAAAAAAAGAAACGCAACATGTGAAAAAATATAATTTACTTCAAATTTTCAACGTCATTTTAAATACAGAAATAAGCATTACATTACACTGAAATTTGGCACACTGGTTGTTTAGACGTTAATATCTGTTGTGCCCACCATTAGCCTGTAACACAACACGGACCCGTCTCGGCATAGACTCGATCAATCGATGAATACGGTCTTGCGGAATTCTCCCTCATTCTTGCTCAAGAGCCTGCTGCAGTTCTTGCAGAGTTTGCGGTGCTGTTTGACGACTGCGCACGCATCGATCCAAGTCATCCACAAATGTTCTATTGGGTTCAAATCTAGTGACTTAAATTGCCAGGGGATCACTGTTACGTTCTGGTTGGCTAGAAAGCCAACAGTAGCATGAGCTGTGTGCGCCGAGCGTTTGCGTCCTGAAAAACTTACGGAGGTCCATTGCGGGCATCATGTGTAGTGTCAGAACCTCATCTCTGTGTCGAGCGGCGTTAAGGTTGCCGTGGATGTGAGTTTTTTGGCGTAGGATATGGCACCCCACATCATCACACTTCCTCCGCCGAAATTGTCGACCTCAATTACGCAGTTCCTTGCGAACCTCTCATTCCTGCGTTTGTAGACACGTGTACGGCCATCTCTTTTCTGCAGCATGAATCTTGATTCATCGCTGAACCAGACCCTCCTCCAGTTTTGCAGGTCCCAGTCCCTTATTCTGTTGCACCATCGGACCCTTGCAAGTCGATGCCGACGTCTCAGTACAGCGCCAAAGTAAGGACGTCTGGCGCGCAAGCCGATATTCGTCGGAGATCTGGGGCATTTGATATTGTTTCTCTTGCTGTTCACGGTCCGGTTTCTCAGGTGAAGTACCCGGATGTAGCGATCTTGTGCTGCTGATGTGTCCATGTTGTGTTACAGGCTAATGGTGGGCACACCAGATATTGACTTTGAAGTGACGTAATCTGAACACTAAAGACTTTAATGTGATAAATTTTGACATTTTAATAAACTTTAAAGTCTAAATAACCAGTGTGCCAAATTTCAGTGTAATGTAATGCTTATTTCTGTATTTAAAATAATGTTGAAAATTTGAAGTAAATTATATTTTTTCACATATTGCGTTTCTTCTTTTTGGAGAATATGTTACAAAAAAAAACAACATTATTTCGTTTATAATTATTTGAGAAAAATGACATAATACTGCAAGAGACATTGTTGTTGGTGTTGGGTCGTTGTCGTCGGACAAATCAGGAGTTATATAAACATTAGACATTTTAGTGTCTATTATGTATCTGTGATTGTAAGACAATTAGATAAAAACAACTTCACTTGGGCATATCGAATGCACCCTTGATAAAACAGTATACAGAACTGAGGACAGGGGACTCTTGAAATGAAGAACAGACAACACAATGGCCAAAAGAAAAAGTACAAAAGGACAGACAACGATCTACAAAACATACACATAAATGTATTCTTATTGGACAGTCTGTCAGAGAAGAATTTATCGAAATCCATGTAATGGATAGGGTGTGCCGTTGGTGGGTGGTGTTGTCAGGTTATAATATACATTTATGGNCCTTGTTTTTAGGGGACTCTTGAAATGTTTATTTGAAAATTATTTTGTCTTTATTACCATGTTTGTATTGTTTGTATTCTGTTTATTTTTGTCACATGCAGTAACTGTATAATGGCAATAAATTTGAATTTGAATTTGTAATAATAAATTTTAAACAAAAATAGAAATTAAAAAAGCTTCACGTTGACAAATTTTGTCGTCTAAAAATACCGATCTATTTTTGTTTAAGAATAGTTGTAACATGAATGCATTCTTTTCTTTAAACGGTTAAGCAATCTCACGATTCGCGTTCAATTGTTTAAATCGGAAACCCTGGTATAAATATTACACAAGAGATACGGGCATACATATACAGGTTATCATCCCGATAGCCCCATATTAGCACAATACGAAGCTATAGGTCGAAGGATGTTAGCCAAGCATGTAAGGAAATTATCATGTATTATTCTATTGCAACATGAATGTATTATTTTCTTTTGATCTTTTTATGGTTTATATACCAGAATGTAAGCAACATCTAAGAACTATGAAATAATGGACGCAGATACGAGATATTGCACACTTTAAATCTGGGCTGTAGTTTTATTACTCTCAGAGAGCCGTGCAATAATCAACGACCTAGATGTGATATAGTATGGCTTAATGTTACAAATCATTTATACCACAGTTTTCCGAGTTAAACAGTTAAATAATCTCACTCTTTGCATTCGATTGTTTAACCGTTTAACTTGGAAAACCGTGGTATACACATTACTTAAATATATACTTACAATTCGGTTGTTTCGAATCATGTCAATTCCGACCACGTTCCGTCTTTTTCGTGTCTTGACGTCTGAACAAATAGGCAGGCGACTTCCGGTGTTTACGCTATTACTGTGACAACGTCAGCATATCATAGTCATAGATGCGGTAGATTATAAGTAATTGTAATATGGATACCCCAAGGAAACCGCTGAATAAATACTGGTGTTCGGTACCCCACTATCTGTCTTATAGAAGAAATATATACATAAAGGCAGATCGTTTTCCTTTCATGATGCTGACAGCCGCAAATAAAGAAAGAAAACAAATTTAATTTTAAAGAATTATTTGTCTCTGCGTTGAAGTCTTTGATACAAATAAAATAATTTAATTGATATCTGTCTTTTACAGAAAATGTTAAGATATTTTTAACTTGAGAATCGAACGTTAAAACGGCACATATCGATTGGAGTTTTTGTTGTGTACATTGACACCGGAAGCTCAGGACCTGCATTTCCATCGGAATCACGTGATCTGGCAGACGAAAATAACAAAATTTTGACGGAATGGAATTGATTCGAAACAACCGAATTAATTGATGTTAATACATTTCTCTGACGTCACACTATTGTTCGAACAGTGGATTATTTTTAAGAATCTACAGTTCATTCTTTTGTTCTTGAATATATGAACTTTAACCTTTTACTATTTTAGGCTTAAAAACGTGCTTTACTTATTTTGGAACTTTCGTGTCTCGAACCACTGCTGGGCTTTTTAAAGTCTACTTTGACTTTTAAAAATTCCATCTTACCCACTCGGCTAAGTTGAACACATTAATCAATCCTATAATTAGTATATATAACTCTTTATAGTAAGCTTTGTTAAAAAAATATCAATAATTTGCTTAAAGAAAGCAATTGATCAATATATACAAGACACGATACAAATATTTGAGTTCTGACACAATTTATGTTCAGAACTGACGAGTATTCTCGCAATACAAGAACAATCAACGAACTTAACAAATCAGACAGACCACAGGTGAATATTTGGGACACTTGAAAGACCTTGAAATATCTAAATATAAACGATTCTATTCACTTGAAAGACTTTGAAATATCTAAATATAAACGAGAATCGAAAGCACGGATGCCGATACAATTTTGTTGTTTTTTATTTGTTAATTGTGGCTTATTTAGCTTTCTGAACATTAAAAAGGTAAAAATATAAAATGAAAAGACTGTTGCAGATAGAAATGTATTATGTGAGAGAATACACTCCAACTTGTAGATTCTTAAAAATAATCAACTCGACCCTGACGGGTCTCGTTGATTATTTTTAAGAATCTACAGTTGGAGTGCATTCTCCACTACTTAATATATAGGTTGTAATCAAATAATGAGTGTTTAAAAACGACTAAAACCTACCTTGATTATATGAGGCTGAAA